>JAAOAR010000019.1:0-48313 GCA_013395995.1 Fusarium pseudoanthophilum | reverse complement strand
ATTAATAAGGTTTATAACTATAGTATAGTTACTATAAGGGTATATAGAGTATTATAATACTAAGTAGCTTTAGTTATTAAAATTTTTATTTAACTAAATATAATCTTTCCTTAATATAAAAATTACTAGTATATATAAATTCTACTAATAGGGTCTTATAGGAGGGGTAAGTTTATTATAAAATAAATTTTAGGATATATATATGTTTCGCCTTCTGTACCCCGCGGTAACAAGGTTGCACAAAAATTCCACAACGCCTTCATCGAATTTGTTTTCGCCAACATAACCGACATATTTTGCAATCTCGCTAAATCCCATTGCAAATTATTCACCATGGATCCCGCGCCAGAACCTACTGCTCCTCACGAGCCTCCCTACCAATACACAGCAAACCAGGGCTACGAACAGACAGAAGAAATACCCCGCGAACTCCAGACCCAGAAAGACGACGGTGCTGCTCTTGTCGAGCAAGAAGACGATAATGACTTTGACGATATCTTCGAGGAGGATTTCGACGATAATGAGTGGTCCGCTGATGCGGGCGACTTGACAAAATCTTATAACCGTCAGCGCAATGCCGACGGCGCCGCTGCTCGCTCGAATCAGCAGAAACCTACTGCGAATACCTTTGCCAGCGTCGACGATCAAGTATCCGCCCTATCAAAGCACGCCGCCAAGCTTCGTCTTGACACCGTCAAGCAAGATGTCGAGAAGGACAAGGACAAGGCCGACCGCGCCACAAGCGAACAAGTCCTCGACCAGCGCACCCGCATGATTCTCCTGCAGATGATTAACCGTGGCTTCGTTAGCGAGGTCCACGGTGCTATCAGCACCGGTAAAGAAGCCAACGTCTACGGCGCCGTCCTCCACGATGATCAAACCGGCGAGGCGACCCAGAGGGCTATCAAGGTCTACAAGACAGCCATCCTCAGCTTCAAGGACAGAGAGCGTTACATCACCGGTGAGCACCGTTTCAAGGGTGGCTTCGACAAGGGAAACAACAGGAAGATGGTTAAGCTCTGGGCGGAGAAGGAGTTCCGCAACTTGCGAAGGATCTACACGGCTGGTATTCCCTGCCCGGAGCCCATCAGCCTCAAGCTTCACGTCCTCGTCATGGGCTTCCTCGGCGACCGCAAGGGCTGGGCGTATCCTCGCCTCCGTGACGCTACTCTGACGGGCGACGATGTCGATCAGCAGTGGTATAAGCTTTATGTCCAGCTGCTTGGCATCATGCGCCGAATCTATCAGGTCTGCCGTCTTGTGCACGCCGATCTGAGCGAGTACAACATTCTATACCACAAGGAGAAGCTGTACATCATTGATGTGTCGCAGAGTGTGGAGCCTGATCATCCTCGCTCTCTTGAGTTCCTGCGAATGGATATCAAGAACGTGGGTGACTTTTTTAGGCGCAAGGGCGTTGATACGCTTGCTGACCGCGCTATCTTCAACTTCATCACTACCCCTGAGGGTCCTGTAGAAGAGCCAGAAATGTCCAAGGCGATCGAGACTCTGTACGAGACTCGCGCTGATACGAGTGAAGACCAAGCTGCTCAGATCGAGGTTGACAACGAAGTGTTCAGAAATCAGTACATTCCTCAGACATTAGAACAAGTCTACGATATTGAGAAGGATGCTCAAAAGGTGACACAAGGTGAAGGTAACGACCTTGTCTACAGTAATCTACTAGCAGACCAGGTCATCGCTCCCAAGAAGGACGGTGAAGATGGCGAAGAGGAACAAGGTTCTATATCCGACTCTGACGACGAAGGCGCATCTCTCTCAGGTGACTCCAACGACGAGGCCAACTTCGAAAAGGGTCCTCCCCGCGGCCGTCGCTTCGAGGACAAGGATGAGAAGAAGGTTTGTATCCCAACACCCATTCTCCTCAAGGAACTTTACTGACCAATAACTTCTCCAGGCCCATAAACAAGCCGTCAAGGAAGCTAAGCGCGAGAAGCGCAAGGAGAAGATGCCCAAGCACCTAAAGAAGAAGATCGTCGCCACATCATCCCGTCGCAAGAAATAGACATAAACACCATCACTCTTGGCGATTCCTCATTCGCTTTCCTCCCCCCGTTCCGGGCAAGGGACCGTTGTGTCGAGACGCAGGGTCAGGTCCCCCCCCCTTTGCCCAAAGGAGGAATAACACGAAAAGCTTATATCAAAACCCCCCTTCCCTCCCTTAGGCAAACTGCAATCGGATGATGAAGACATTGATTCGTCGCCCGGAGATGTCACCGCCGAGACGGTTTAGCAATTCTCCCCCTTGGGAGTCTGTGTAACCTCCGGTTCCTTTGGCTCCCGCGGCGATCTGAACGTTCCCTGCCTTTGCGTGGGGTCCCGTTTTGAACGATCAAAGAGAGCTCTGACGATTTGTATTTTTTTTTTGCCTCCCCTTCCCTTCCCGTGACGGAACGGTATGGAAAAGGGTTCTCAGCTCCGGATGAGGCTTGGCTGACCTCGGTTTTTGGGGGGTTTAAAAAGAGCACACCGGAAAAAAGAGTAACGACTTGAATATTATGTATGAAATGCCCTGATTTTAATCGCTCAGTTGTGTTTTTTACAACTCAAATAGTAAAAAAGCCAAAACGTTGGCCCTCCCCCTTTTGACGCCATTACATGCTAACGTACAATCTCAATCTGATCATAATATCTCAAATCTCTCCCTCCTGGTGGATTCATCACCCGGTAGACAATGCCGTAACAGGACTGGTTATGTTCAAAAGTAGAACTGCTGCTGGGGCTGGCCTGGCGGTGGCTGGGCTAAGAAGTCAAAGTTCAACGAGTCCATTCCCGTGTTCCACGGGTCCGGCGATTCTGTGGCAAGTTAGTTTTTGAGCCTGCCAAGAGAAATATGACAGATAGGAAAATGACATACCACCCCATATAGATTCGTAGAGGTCCATGGGAGCCATGTATTGCGTAGGATCGACATTCATGGCGTTCATGCTGTCAAGATTCAGGTTTCCGTTTGGCATCTGCTGACCGTACGCAAGACTAGACACACTGTTAAAAACGTCCACATCAAATCGGGGAGAATAGAATACTGACCCTGGAAAGTCTTGGATCGAAGCTCCTCCGTTTTGCATCTCAGCCATAGCGAGCGCTGCGTCCTCTCTTGGGTCCGCGCTCTGGGAAACGTTGCGAAACATTGAATTGCCATTTCCGGGAATTTGGCCTGGGTTTCCAAATGGGTTAAGGGGCGTCCGGCTCCCGCTGCCGGCGGCAGAGGCGTCGCCCTCTTTCTTGAGATGTGACGGGACAATAGAGCCATGGTCGTAAATGTTCTTGAGGGCCGTGAGGGCGCGGTACAGTGGGCCCGAGAGCTCAATGTCCTTGTCGGTGGTCATGACATGCGGCTCGGGGGAGCTAACGTCCTTGGCAGCAGTGGCGGAGAGGGCGGCGATGAGATCCCCCTGTAACTGCCGAACCTCTGGATCCGTCTTTGTCTCACATAGTATGCCGAGGAGCAGAGCTGACGATAGGCCGTGGTACGTAAAGGCCCAGCTGCGCGTTGGGATGGAGGAGAGCTGGTGCATGGCGAGGAACATCCTGACGGTTTCGGTTAGGTTGTCTTTGCAGCGATCTGCTAGCGTCTTTCGCTGCTCAGGTTCGAATTCGCTGTCTTTTCGGAGAGCTGGACGACATGCGACGGAGATGACAAATGATGTGTGGAGGCGGATCGCATAGTGTTGTAGACGATCGAGGGCTGTCTTGCAGATTTCTTTGTTTCGTAGTTGTGGTGCGGTGCGGCTTCGGAGGGTCTCTACGGCTTCGCAGTCGTCGATGATTTGGGTGTATGAAGCACTCATCATGTCGTCGGGGTTCAAGCGACGAGAAATGATTTCCATGAGATGGTACATTGTTTCGAGGTATGAGTAGTTGCCGTTTGGTGTCGGCGCCATGACGGGGATCGGACAGCAGGGGAAGTTGGTCATTGGAGACCTAACATTGTTAGAGGTGAGCCATCAACATACAATACTCAATACTCACCTGTCAAAGGAAAGCGACGTCAAGGTGTCGTGCCACACAACGCTCCACCATAGTCTTCTTCGCACCATTTCTTTTGATTGGGTGTTTGGGGGTGTGCAGTCGCGGCTTTCGTTGCGCGGTGTTCTGTGTAGACCGAGCGACTGTGCAAGACGACAGGTCAATCCCATCAACGCCCATGATGCTTCAGCCTTCATGTCATTCAGAAGAACGAAACACGTCAGAAGAAGAGCTTGGATAGAGTCAAAAGAAGGTCTGCGATGTGTCAGTCAAGGTCGTCAAAGTTGGCAGGCTGCATTACCGAAGAAGAAAGTTGCCCAGTCGGAGGAAGTGAAATGATATCTGAATGAAGCGCTGAGAGTCTCGGGTGCGGATATGATATGGCGATTCGTGGTACTGTGATCCGACGGCCAAAACGGCAAAGAGTATTGCTAGCCATGATGCTGTAACGGGCTTGGTAGACTTGCTGCCGCTTGTCGCATTTCGCGAACGATCTTCCAAGTAAGTCATGAGCTTAGCCTCGAGGTCATCAATGTCCATAACGAATCCCCAAAAAGGCTGAGGTATTTCCTTGTACGTGCGGAACAGCCTGAATGGCTCGTCAGCTTACGGTCTCGCCCCAGCAGAGGGCAGAGACGAATACTCACTTCATAACCTCGCGGTCGGAAGGCAATTCAGTCGATATATCCTGTGTCAGTTTCTGAAGGTGATGCGACGACATCAGCGGGAAAGGCGCCGATGTGTCCAAGCCGAGAATGGACCTCATGTCTTGTCGAATGTCAAGACCATCGCCTTTGTGAACGGGTGAAGACTGCTCGCGCAGTAGAGCCGGAATACTGTTCTGCCCAACGTAACGGTCTGCTGCAACTTCAGGTTCATCGATGCTTGCTGTGTTGTTTATTAGTCGTATGAACAGTGGCATGACCCGGATATTCGGACACTCACCAAGGGTGCGCGGCCAACTGTCCTGTCGCTCAACCTTGCGCACTCCCTCGTCGCGAGGAGCCTCTGAGAATGAAAGCGTCCTCTTGCGACTGGCGATGCCTTGACTTGCTTCTGAAGGTGCACCAGAGCCCGATGGCTTTGAGGTTGATGAGCGGTTGGGCTTATAGGAACATAGTCTTGGATGCTCTCTCTTGACGCAGTTCTCACAAGGCTGTTTGTTGTCGCACTTTACTTTCCTCTGGCGACAGGGCCAGCATGCGGTACCTAACGCGATGATGAGCCATGGGAATTCCCCAATTGAGGTTATTCACAACAATGTCTTACCGTAGCGAACCTTGCGGTGGGAATGTATGATTCGATTGGCCTCTTCTGGGGTCAGGTCATCAATGGCTACCCGCTCATCTGGACTAGGGTTCTCAGCCATGGTGAATCGGGGATATGGGCTCAGAGACGAGCCGTGGAGCCAAACAAAGGTCGCGATAGCAATTGCGATGTGATGTTATGATTGCAGATGAGGGTTTACGAATGCCGAACTCCGAGAGTCTCCCATGCGATAGCGATAAGAGAGGGGAAGCTTTGCGGTGCTGACGAGCGGGGCCGGTTCGGCTTTTTTCGAATTGGCTTTAGTTCAGGATCGGGCTGGTATTAATAAGGTAATAAAGAAGGGGAAGAATGTGCTTGGCGGCTGATCTTTTGACCTTTCGATTCTCTCTGTTGATTGTCTCTTGTCTCTATGGTTGGCTGTTGAGTGGGCACGAGACCGGTATGGGTACCGACATCCCGAAGCCACCGGTCGGATAAACTAAGGCCGAATCCGTGAGGCAAGGCAAGCCACAGCCAGTCATCGCATGATGTCGTCTCTAGGGTAAAGGGACAAGAGAACATGAATCAGTCGTCAGTTTGTCTATCATGTTCAGCTTCATTTTCCCTATTATCGACAGTCCCTATTAGCACTCAATCAATGCAACTTCAATCTACCATGAATCGCCCTATCTCTCGTCCTTTTTTGCTGTCTCGTCTCTCTGTTTCTTTTGCGTGGGGGCCTCCCATTCACTGCCTGTCTCAAGTCCCTTAACTTCTCTCCAACATCTGCGCTCGCCCATGCTCCCCTGTCCAATCACCATATTTTTGTGATAACCAATTTGTTCTTGCATGATCCAGCATTGGACTCGACTTGGTTCACGAGGCTGTGTCTCGATTTGCTGAATAGAGCTGTTTTGCTGCAACGAACCACCACCGTCTTTCAGGACCAAAAGCGTTGCAGCCGTTTGAACGTTTTCGACAAAGAGCTCAAAACTCAAGCGCATCTATGAAGTATTCCGTTTGTTAAGGGACACTTCAATCACAATTGTACGGCCTGCAGATCCGCCTTGCTGAGCCTCTGCGCAGCCCAGCGCAAGCTGAGCGCATCTCCCGCCCTCAATTGTCGCGCGCTAATTTTACTTGACTCTAGGCTCTGCCCTCATGCTCGCATCACAGATTCCTCATTCACTCATTTGACTGTTTCAACCGTTTTGACTCTCATTCCTGGCTTACAGCGCCGGTTGTCATGGCTAGTCAGCTCTCGCCCAGAAAAGGAGAGCAAGCCAAAGACGAACTCGATCGCACAATCCGCTCCCTGAGCACCGATTTTCAACTTCAGCTGCACATCCCAGACCTAACGCTGTCGCCCAGTAAGCGCCGGCAACAGCATCGCAATGGAGACCAAGAGCGGAGTGAACACATCTACCTATGCGCATATCGACTCAAGTTCCAGGACCCCAACCGTCTCGCGATATGTCTGACTCGCTTCCGTGAGCAGGCCGACGAGCATCTCAAGAATTGGATCCGGAAGCCCCGCGCTGACCCTGATACGACCCCAAGCAAATCCTTTGGCCCACACCGTCAACGTACCCGCTTGACCTCTGAGGAGCGCGCCGAACTACAGGACTTTCTGCTACAGTTGCTCAAAGACGACAATATCGCGAATCGTCAGCGCTCCAAGTACTCGAAGCGCAAGTCTGATGAATTCCCGGATCCTAGCTCTAAGAGATCTAGAAACTCTTTCGAAGGTTCTCCTGCGTGCGACAGCATTGACAGTATCCCAGTTCGTTCTAGAGCTGTGGCCTCCAGTAGCCGTCTATCAACGGGACGGCCCGCTAGAGGCGCAGGTACATCGTCCTTCACCAATGGCATCGTCAATTCGGCCACCACGTCATTTGCCAGCACTCAACCATCGTCGTTCGGTGTAAGGTCATTTAATTCCAGTAAAGTTTCACTGGCTCCAACTGTTTTCACAAATGACTATGCGCCGAGTACTCAAGCAACTACCGTGACGAACACCTCTTTCAAAAGATCTCAGCATCCGTTTCAGGCCACTCAACCGTCCTTCACAAGCAATGCGACATCATCGAGAGACATTCAGGTTCCCTTCTCTCAAAGCATTCAACAATTTGCGTACAAGCCGCCAAGTGAGGAGAATCGCAATGACATTGATCCACCGGAACCGCCTTCGTTCCGAAGGTATGGGGACCGAACACCCCCAGAGCCTGTCATTGATCTCACTGATGATGAAGAGCCCGAGGAAGAGCCAAGGCTTCCAGTTCTGTCAATGCCTCAACCGATCCGAAGCCAGGTTGGCCTCAAGAGAGCAGGCATGATTCGATCCAGCAGTCCCGCGACAGCCTATTCCAGCCTACCAGAAATGAATGAGTTCGATACAATGCTTCTCGATGCTCCAATGTTTAATCAGGAACCGCCTGAATGTCCCCTGACAGACCGCCTTCGAAACATCTGGCCAAAGTTTCCCATTCCTGGATTAAATCAGGCACCTCTCATTATCCTGTGGGAGCTTACCCGTGCTGCACTTCATTGCCGCGTGGACTTGTCTACATGGGATCTCGAATACCAGCCCAATGACAGTTGGCATGATCAGACCAAGTTCCGAGGTCAGCTCTTTAGACATCGACTCTTCGTGGGACAGGGCTTGCCTCCAGCTTGTGATCGTGCCGTCTGGGATGCTGCGTTCGGATCATTCGCCTCACATGACAAAGCTGTTGTTCTTGCTGCAGAATTTGTCTGTAATACAGAAGATACTGGGCAACTATATCGGCTAAAACTTCAGCCTCCACGCCTTGAACTTGGGCATCGGCTGGCTCGCCGCTTTGGTGCAGATCGTTTCCTGGAAGTAATCATGCCCTCACCCACTTCCAGAGATGCTCCCGATGTAATCAAGAATGACCCACAAGGTGCGAACAAGGTCATCAAATGGTTGACTGAAGGCTTCCACTACTTCGTCGGTCGATCATGGGCGGCGTTCTATACGCGCGAAGCCAAGAAGTCTATTAAGGATCCGCGCCCTCCTCACAAGTCACTGACGATTATGCAAGAGCGGGTGTATTTCTTTGCAACTGACGGCATCAACTTTCGTGTTCCCATGAGTCAGTTCCCTCCTTTGGAAGAAGCGACGTCTGTGGGACACCGCACAAAGATGAGGCGCTGTGATCTCTTGAACTGGGCTATCAATATTGAGCAGAACTCGTCGCAACCAGTGCCCAAGCTCTTTTCACGACTTGCTCTCAGTGAGTTGTTTGACCGACCACTTTTCGTGCTCTTAGCTAATATCCCAGTCCAGGCCTCAGTAAAACTGTCCCCACCATCGTCATTGAACCTCACCAATTTCGACATCGCGACACTATGTTAGGTTTCCACAAGTACATGACCAAGAAAGAGAAGAAGGAGCAAAAAGATATGGGTGACGGTATCGGTCGAATGTCTCGAAGCCTCGCGCGCAGGATAGCGACTCACATGGGACTCTTGGAAACGCCGTGTGCGTTCCAGGCTCGTATTGGCAGCGCGAAAGGGATGTGGATTGTCGATGTCGAAGATGATGGATTGGACAATGACGATTGGATCGAGACTTATCCTTCACAGCGAAAATGGAATTGCGACTTTGAAGACGTCCACCACCGGACATTCGAGGTTCGCGAGTGGTCCAGAGAGCTAAGGTCCGCTGCTCTCAATACACAGTTCATCCCCGTTCTTGAGGCACAAGCACCAGTACCCCAGGACATGCGCAATGTCATCGCCCGTCACCTAGCGAATGGCCTCCAAGAGGAAATCGGGGGTCAGCTCGCTGCCATGACCCATCCAACCAATCTTCGTGGCTTCACATATCGCGGCTTTGACCGAGCGACACTGGGAAACGTCCCGTTCCTGGGCGCCCTACCAGAGCGAGAAGAAGACATTATCTCATACATGCTCGACGCTGGCTTCGACGCCACCAAGTGTCGGTTTCTGCGAGATATGGTATGGAATAACCAGAAGCGACAGGCCGAACAGCTCAAGGCGAAGATGAATATAAAAATCCCTCGGTCGACCTACGCTTTCATGACCGTCGACTTCACCGGTACACTAGAAGAGGGTGAGGTGCAGCTTGCGTTCTCCTCGAAATTCCAAGCAGATGGCGAATCAGACACGTTACTCGATGGCATCGACATCCTAGTAGCTCGAGCTCCCGCTCACTTTGTCAGCGACATACAGAAAGTCAAAGCTGTATTCCGACCGAACCTGAAAAGACTAAAAGATGTTATTGTCTTCTCGTCAAAGGGCAAGTCTCCGCTGGCTGATATGCTTTCTGGTGGCGACTACGACGGCGACTTGGCCTGGATCTGCTGGGACCCTGATGTTGTCAACAACTTCAACAACGCGCCAAAACCAGTCGAGCCGGATCTTATCGGACAAGGATACCTCCGAAAGTGCAACCCGAGTTTTGAGTCCATCCTAGAAGCAGCTACTGATGTCGATAGTGCATGCGCGGACTTTCTGTGTACAGCGATCTCATTTAACATGCAACCTGGGTATTTAGGTATCGCAACCAAGTTCAAAGAAAAGCTATGTTATCTGGAAAGAGGCGTCAACAGCGAACGAGCTGTCGCGTTGAGCACACTGGTCGCTCTCCTGGTCGACCAAGCCAAACAGGGACTGCTATTTACTCGTGAAGACTACGACCGGCTCAAGCGCGACATGCAAATGAAAGGCAAAGACCCAGAATATGAGAATGAGAGGAGCTCCAGGCGCAACTACGTCAACAGGGATGGTTCCATACATATTCTGGACGAGCTCAAGTTTATAGTAGCTGAGGACACAATCGCAGACGCATTGAAGAAGTTCTCCGATGCTCTTTTTGGAAAAGATGTCCCCGTACAAGCATGGGACAAGGATCTAGCTCGCCTCTGGGACGACTTTGAAAGCCAGAAGAACGAATCGAGGATCATCGGCAGACTCATGACTGACCTTCGCGCTCAGGTTTCCGATATCTCTGATGAGTGGAGAAGGACAATGGCTGGTGGTAAAAATGATTCCTCCAACAGCGACTTTGGCGTCAAAGTTAGAGAACTGCATCAGAAGTGGTCCTCATATCAACCACCGCCCGAACTCCTAACCTCAAGACAAGTCAAGCCCCTCCTCGACAAATGGAACGGCGACCCGTCTCTAAGCAAATGGGAGCTCCTCAAAGCATCAACCATGTTCAAACTCGGCTACGAAAAGGCATATGGCATGCTCTGGCGTCTCTCAGGCAAACAGCTCGCATGGATGAAAGCTACAATGTCGCGCAGCACATCAGACGCAAGCGCGATCGCAGTTACGGCTGAGATGTGGAGCATCCTCAGACCTGATAACAAGCGGATCGCTGCGCTTAATGCGAGGAGGCAGATCGGGCATGATAATGAGAGTCTGGCGGCGCTGGAGGAGGTCACGGAGTATGATGAGACGGGGACGCAGATCGACGATGCCTAGAGGCGCATTGGATCGGCGTTCTCGAATGCTGGGTCTTCTAGAAGCTGGAGCTCTTGACGTTGGATGGGAGAGGTTCAGAATTGAGGATATTGAGAACGCTAGGGCGTTGGATGAGATGATGGGCTTGGGCATCCATTAGTTGGTGATCCAATGCAATGGAGGGTTTGTATTTGTGGAATTGAGTGATACCCTGGCGTTGTAATTAGTACATCACGTTTCTATTCAAGAAAGACAGAAGAGCTGATGAGGTAGTCTTTACGAGGAATGACCGTGCCGTGCGTTGTCTTAGGTACCAAGCATGTAATGTGTGATGGATGTCTGAGATCCGGGAACAGGGCCAAAGCGTTGCAGGCTGCAGACACTACCGAAGATGGAACCGTAAAGTCTTTCTTCGAAATTCCCCGTCTTTTATTCCCATCGCGTTAATGATACGAGAACAATTACCAGGGTTTGGATCAGCTAACGCCGAGCACTGGAATGTTCTCCGTCACCGTCGCGACGACCTGATGAATTCAACAATAGGCGAGCCGCATTCATTACACAGCAGTCATTTGTGTATCCATATGAAACAAAGAATTGCAAACAAACACTCTTTTTAGTGAAGCCGCTCGGACATCTCTTAAGCATAACGGAAGAGTAGTGTTATTTAAATAAACAGAAAAGTCTATTTAAATAAACAGATCCACTTTAGGTTTAGCGCTAGCTATAATAACATTCTTCTGCCTTATTTTTAATTTCTATAACTTCTTTCTTATATTATTATAATATTATAATTTTTATATTATCTTTATATTATAATACTATAACTACCTATAATAGCCTAGATATTACTTCTAAGGTATTTTTTAATACTCTTAAGTATCTTAAGAATAATAAGATTAATAATAACCTTAAATTTAAACGATTTCTCTCTAAAATTATAACTAAAATCCTAAATCCCCCTAAATTTAAGAAATTTCCTAGTTTTCTTATACTATATATATATTTATAGCGATTTTTTTATAATAATAGAGCTATAATTATTATTAGTAATATAAAGCCTAAAAAGAAAGTTAATAGAGAGCTTATTTATATATATTACAGGCTAATATATAATAAAGGTATAATCTAACTAAGCTAATTTAATAAGGTATATATACTATAATTATAGAAAATTAGCTACCTATTTATAATTATAGTAAAAACCTTATAAAAGGTAAATAGTCTATAAGAGTATATAGTTATTTACCCTTATTATAATTACTTTCTTTCTATTACACTTTTAATATATATTATATATTACTACTATACTAAAATATAGTAAAATAAGCTACAGATCCTCTCTAAGATCTACACTTTACTAATATATAAAGCAGGTAAAATACTATATATTATAAGCTATATAAAGTATTATTTTTAACCTTAAGATATATATAATAACTAGTAGCTTATTAAATATAAAGCTTTAGGTAGCCTGACCCTTATATAGGCTTAGATCGCGCTTTTTTATTAAAATAATATTATATATAAGATCCTTTTCTCTACTAAAGACCCCTATAAGATTAAGGCCCTTTTTTAAATTTATTTTTAGTATAAGTAGTAATAGAAGAGATTTCTAGAAGTCTTAAGACTTAATAATATATATAAAATTAATAAGTTTAATATATATCTCTTTTAAGCTACTAGTATAACTAATTAGAATTTAATTATAAATTTTGCCTTTAGATTAGTTAATAATAAGAAAGAAAAAGCTTTTTTATAGCTTTTAGAATAGCTTAAGGCTATATAGAAAAAGCATAATATTAATCTGCTTTCTATAGTTATTATAGATAAGGAAATGGCTCTTAAAAACGCGCTTTTAGTAACTTTTCCTAATATATAATAGTAACTATATATTTATTATATTAATATAAATATTAAGGTATAAATTTATTTTACTTAAAGTAATAAAAGCTCTTTTAATAATGCGATTATAATTAAAGAAGAAGACTATAATATAAAGGTATTTATACTACCTCTTTCTATACTACCTATATTATTATAGCCTTTTAAGCTAATAAAATACTTTAAAAAAGGTATATTTACTATATAAAAACTTATAGCCTTTATATATAAAGAAGCTAACTTCTTTAAATTATAGTAGCAGTTCTTTAATATATATAATCTATATTAAAATCTAATTTTAAAATATATCTTATTAAAGTATATACCTTAAAGGTATTAGTAAGTAAGCTATTATATTAATAGATATTATAATTTTAGTTAGTAAGTTAATAGCCTTACTAAAATTACCTATAAGGATATAAAAAGCTTTTTTATAACCAGTATAGGCAACCTTCTTTACCTTTATACTATAATTATCTTAATATTAAAAAAAAAAGAAAAAGAATATTAAAATAATACTATTAATAAGGCTATAAGTTAAGCTTTTATATATATTAATAGGAAATAGCTAGGCTAAATCCTTCTATAAATATCCTCCCTAGCTATATATCTTATTATTAAATAGTATATATTTATTAAGGTAGCTTTAAAGATTAGCTTTATAAAGCCTTACCTTTACCCCTATTTATACCGCTTTATATAGTAGTATGCCCTGCCTTATAGTTATAATATCCTTACCTAGCTATAAGCTAAAAAGCCTTTATTAATAAAGCTTTTTTACCTTTACTAGTAACTATATAAACTACTAGTAAAATAACCTTCCTTTTAGCTATAAAATTTAACTTAATTAAACTTATAGGACTTCCTTAAGTTACTCTTCCTTATATAAGATCCTGATCTTATTATTAAGCTTTATAGCTAGCTAAGAAAAAGCCTTAATACTAAGTAAGTTATACCTATATACCTAGAGGTACCTATTATAAAAGCTTTACCTAATACTATATAGCTAACTGCTAATTTAAGTACTTAATAAATCCTCTTATAGGATAAGGTTATAATAAGGTCTTTATAATAATTATTATAAAGTTTAGCTTTTAGTAGTAATATAGTAATATAAGGAACTATTAGTTAATTAAGCTATAGGGGCATTACAGTTATAGTAGCCTTAATACTAAATTAGCTATAGTTTTTTATATATAACCTAGCTAGCTTATCTAGTAACTATTAATTTAAATTAATTAAATAGACTAACTTTTTAACTTTTTAGCCTTTATTTTTAATTATTATAACTCTTTAATTTATATACTAATTTATATATATAGGAAGGAAAAGGTATAATTTCCCTTAAAACCTAAAGAGGAAATTGCAGTTATATAGCGTTGTTTATTCAAATAGACTTTTCTGTTTATTCAAATAACACTACTCTAACGGAAACTCCCAAAATCACAGGCAAGATTAGGTTTGGCGCTCGGCAGGTCGGCATTTGGACAAGCCACTAGCGGCTCTTGGTCTTCAGCTCTCCAGGCCCTGTAGCTACAGGGAGCTTCCCGCTTCTCACAAATCTGATTGGTCGGGCGAAGAGGCCTAAACCGTTCTGCGTTACAGCTCTGGCGCCTCAATGAGGTCATCGAGTTTGGGCCAAGCTCGTTGTGTGATGACTTTGATTCTTGGGCAATCTTGGAGGGACCCGCTTGGACTGTGTCTGATCATGATCTTTTCTTTGGTGTGCCCTCCCTTTTTGTGTTTACTCTTGACTTTTTCATCATCAGAATTGATTGTATCATCAATCGTGGTTTGAATCAATAAGCGCGGTTCATTTTTCGCATCGCGATTTCGGTACTTGTATCCCTGCGCTGATCACGACTCCATCGCGACGAGTAATCCGTCCAAGCTCATCGCAAACTCATCAAGACAAGCAGCGACAATGGGCGACAATTACTACAATCCGAATCAACAGCCGCCGTACGGCTACTCCAACGGCGGCGGCTATCAACAGCAATACCAACCTCAACCTCCCCCCGCGACACACCAGCAACAATACCAACAACCGCCTCCTCCCCAGCAGCAGTCCTACCCTCCCCAGAATGGCAACGGCTACATGCCCGCCCAAGGCTACGGCGGTAACGAAAAGGCCTCGTTCGAGGAGCAGTTCAAGATCCCCAAGCCAAAGTGGAACGATCTCTGGGCTGGCATTCTCTTCATCCTCTTCATGGCCGGCTACGTCGTCGTCTCTGGCATAGCGCTCCAGGGATACGCTGCGAATAAGGGCAACGCTGGATCGGGGATTTATGGTAATAGGAATGACTTTTCGCTGAACACGAGTACGGTTATTTTGTTCATGTTCGTCCTTGCTGTTGCGTTTGTGCTCTCGTATGCGTACGTTTGGATGGCGCGCTTGTTTCCGAAGCAGTTTATCTGGGTCACTGGTATTCTCAACGTCTGCTGGGCGCTGGGCACAGCTATCTTTTACCTCTGGCGCAGATACTGGTCTGCTGGAATTGTGTTCCTCATCTTTGGACTTTTCATGGCTTTTTGTTTCTGGACGTGGATTTCGCGAATTCCCTTCTCGGCGCTGATGCTTCGAACTACCATCGACGTTAGCAAGAAGTATGGCCATGTCTACCTCACCAGTTTGATTGGAGGTATCATCGCCACGGCCATGTCTGCTTGGTTCTCGATCACTCTTGTCGCAATCTACATCAAGTATCAGCCCGCGAACGATAACCCGTCTTGCGCTGATGGCGGTTGCGGCAAAGGCAAGGTCATTGGCCTGATCGTCTTCATCACGTTTACCATGTACTGGTTCTCCGAGTGGCTCAAGAACACCATCCACACCACAATTGCTGGTGTCTATGGCTCTTGGTACTTCAACCCTCACAACTTCCCCAAGGACGCCACTCGCGCTTCTGCCAAGCGAGCCCTGACCTACAGTTTCGGCTCCATCGCCCTAGGTAGCTTGTTAGTCGCTATTATCCAGTTTGTCCGTCAGATCTGCCAAGCTGCTCGTAACCAGGAGGCCGCCGATGGCAGTATGTTGGGATACGCTTTGTTCTGTTGCATTGGCTGCCTTCTTGGTATTTTGGAGTGGGCTGTTGAGTTCATCAACAGATACGCTTTCTGCCACATTGCGCTTTACGGCAAGGCCTACTTTGCGGCTGCCAAGGATACATGGAAGATGATCAAGGACCGTGGAATTGACGCTCTGATTAACGTAAGTACAATCGGATTTATATCGAAGTACACTGCTAACCTTTGTAGGACTGCCTCATCGGACCCGTCCTTTCGTTCGGCGGCCTCTTCATCGCCTACGCTTGTGGTCTCCTGGCCTACCTGTACCTCTACTTCACCGACCCCCCTTACAACAGCGACGGTCAATACACAGCAGTCGTTATGGCATTCGCTGTCCTCATCGGTTTCCAGATCGCCAACATCTTCACCACCCCGATTTCGAGCGGTGTCGAGACGATCTTTGTTGCTGCTGGTTGGGATCCCCAGGTCATGTGGCGCGACCACCCTGAGCTCTACCAGGAGATGTGCAGAGTGTACCCCAAGGTTCAGCAGGTCATTCACGACCGATGAACTGGCCATGCATCTTGATATCGTCAGGTTTGCCCTGAGTAAGCTGAAGCGGACTACTGCTCTAGCTGAAATGGGGAGTACGTACGATGGATGACAGCATGAAAAGCATAAGCTTGGGCCCCAGAACTGGGGGGCTCTTACGATTGAGTGATTGGCAGGCTGCTTGTCTTGAATGATACCATAGACGGATACTGGAGGATTCATTGTGTATTGTGCATGATGGAAATTGTCTTTTGTTTCGTGCCACTGTTTTGCACTACGGAGAATATTTAATGCGACAGAATAATACATAATTACTCTTTTTTCCCCTTGAAAGCTGCCATTGGTTCCCTAAATCTACAGGTGATATTGAGCAGCAAATGTGCAAGAGCGTAGCTGAAGTGTTTGCGTAAAGTGCGGACATGGATTACCCATTGTGAGGGACTAAAATTGCAGTGGACGTTATGGAACCGTTTGCCTCCGACTCTAAGAGTAAGCATTGACAAGTTTTGGAGACTCGAAACGCAATTTGGAAGCCACCAGTTACTCAAAGCATTTTCAAGTACAACCCAAGATCAGAGGGTTCCCGAGTTGTTTTGGCAGGTTGGCTTTGGTGATCCCTCATAGCTTGGCCGCAAACCAAGTGGTCTGAGTTAACATCTCCAGCATCAACACCAACTACGCCGCACACTCTCATGGATACAAGGTCCTTTTGAATCTCACATCAAACAGCCAACACAAATGCCAAGAATAGAACAGAGCCTATCGGACCTGTGCCCGTTACAGCACGAGGGAACAAGTCAGTTCATGCATGTCCTCGCGGGAAGATCTCCCGGATCTTATTTCCCTATCACGATCCCAGCTAGGTCCAAGCTGAAGTGTTAGTATTACACAACTCGATCGTCAAAGAATTTGTCAGGTAAACTGTGGTGAGACGTCTGGGGGAGGGAAGCGAGATTGTCGAATGATGGGGATAACGCGGAGGGTATGCAGTGGTGGAATGTTTTGTCATCTGAGTAAATGTTACTGTGACTGCCAATGGCCAACTGTACTGATAGTTTGGGGGTAAAGCATCCTATGTATACGGAGTAGAGCGTTAGATGACCTGGGGATTGAGGCTTGATATCCGATTGAAGCATCACAACCGCTCCCATCATATTGGAACGCTTCATGACTCAACTGACAGTCTCGGCCCGTAACGGTGATGACATCTTGCGGAGAACAGTACATAATGAAAACACCAAAGCCCAGGTTCTCCTCAATCCCCGTTTGACGCCATGAATGCTTATTTCGTGCATCACGTAGCCGTATCACAAACAGCTCGGCTAGATCCATTATTTGGTCTCCAGCAGCAGGTTTTATCGATGGTCGGTGCTCTCCGATAATGGAGAGAGTGATTCATTCACAGTCACGTCGGAGATGCGAGGTTGTCGTCGGCAGAAAGAGCCGCATATCCTTGTACGAAATGGCCCGATAGTTTAAAAGATGACCAGCTGTAAAAGGGTGCCTTGTCAGACCACGAGCTGCATGTAAGCCCCGATCCAAGGCTTCGATTTGTTCCATGCAGAATGTCAAGCCACCTGAAATTTTCTCTTTTTCTTGGCTTTTCTATCTTTTAGGGGCGTTCATTGGCTGTGTGCGGCGGACTGCCCGTGGCAAGGATTTTTCCATCAGTGGCGCGTGTGAGAAAAAAAAGGTGAACCCCTGGCCCTTGAGAACTTTTTCTTCACTGAAGCTAGAGGGTTTTTAGCGTGGCGGCTCGGGAAACCTAACTCAATCGGTAACGAGCCGGAAACTACAGATGCCAAAACATCTCGCGATATTTCAGATTCAACGTGATTAACGCAATAATACGGAGGTCTCCTTTATTGCTTGTGTGTATAAAATATGATGTGTATTATATACCTGCCATTCATAGTGTGATTCAATCGGAATAGGAAGCTGGGGAAATCGGGTAATGCTAAGTGTGGTGTTGGTGGTGATCGCTGAGATCGCTCATACCGGGAGGCAAATGCTCCAAGAGAAAATCTCGCTGGAAGTAAATGGATTACATCCACTCACACAGACCAATTCCTACAGCACCAAGCAAGACCAAGGTTTGCTGGTCCGATATCGAAAATTTTCGTAATGGGCCCATTCATTCCCGATTGATATACCCATCCCCGTTGACATTTCATTTTTTTACATAACAGAGTCACTTGCCAACCCACTTGGTCTCGGTCTCTCTCTACTCATCTCATCTTACCACTCGGGCTCGTTTCTTTCTCCCTTTTTCCAAGCGAGTCATCCTGTCTTCTCCTCATTAATTGTGTGTTGCATTATATCGACAACTTCAGTGACAATCATGCTCGTGGACTCTTCCTCAGTGGACGACAAGTCCCCTCGTGTCAGCAACGAGAAGAAGACACCCTCCAAGGAGGATGTCGAGACCGGCGAGGCTGGCCTCGACAGGGCCATGAGCTCGCGTCACCTGCAGTTCATCGCCATCGGCGGCACTATTGGAACAGGTCTCTTCCTCGGTGTAGGCCCAGCCCTCGTCAAGGCAGGTCCCGTGTCGCTCCTCGTCGCCTTCGCCTTCATGGGCTCGGTCGTGTACTCTGTCATGGTCAGCCTCGGCGAGATGGCAGCGTACATCCCCATCACTGGATCATTCACCTCGTACGCCGCTCGCTTCGTCGATCCCACGCTCGGCTTCGCTATGGGCTGGCTGTACTGGTTCAGCTGGTCCATCACTTTTGCGCTGGAGCTCGTCGCGGCGGGAATCATCATCCAGTATTGGGACTCGGATCTTAGCATTGCTATTTGGATTAGTGTTTTCTGGGCGTTGTTTACGGCGTTGAACTTTGTCCCCGTGAGGATCTTTGGAGAGATTGAGATGTGGTTCTCCATGATCAAGGTTGTCACCATCATTGGCTTCATCATCTTCTCCATCTGCGTAAACGCCGGTGTTGGCGAGGAGGGCTACATTGGTTTCAAGTACTGGAAGGATCCCGGCGTCACAAACACCTACATGGACATTGACGGCGCCACCGGCCGCTTCGTCGGTTTCTGGGCTGTCCTCGTCACCGCTGGTTTCTCCTACCAGGGCACTGAGCTCGTCGGTGTAGGCGCCGGTGAGACTGCCAATCCCCGCAAGGCCATTCCCCAGGCTATCCGCTGGACTTTCTGGGGAATCTTCAGCTTGTTCATGGCGACCGTCTTCTTCGTCGGAATCAACGTTCCCTTCAACGACCCCCGACTTGACTCTGGTGCGCAGGATGCTTCTGCTTCGCCTCTCGTCATCGTCGCCACCCGCGCTGGTGTCAAGGTTCTTCCTGACATTATCAACGCCGTTCTTCTCTCTGCCATTCTCACAGCTGCCAACTCAAACGTCTACTCTAGTAGCCGAATCATGGTTGCGCTCGCTGAGGATGGTCTCGCTCCCGCTTTCATGAAGCGCACCAACAAGTATGGAACTCCCTACTTTGCCGTGGCTTCATGCTCCGTCATGGGTCTCATCGCCTACATCAACCTTTCCTCCAGCGGAGCCGAGGTGTTCAACTGGCTTCTCAACGTCAGTTCCACCTCGTGCTTCATCACCTGGGTCCTCATCAACGTCTGCCACATCCGCTTCCAGAAGATCATGCGCGTGCAGGGAATTCCCCGCTCCGAGCTTCCCTACCTCGCTCCCCTCCAGCCTTACCTCTCCTACTACGGCGCTTTCTTCGTGGGCTTGATCACCATCACTTGTGGTTTCACCGCCTTCATCGATTGGAGCGTTGCCGATTTCTTCTCCAACTACATCAGCTTGATGCTTTTCGCCGCGTTGTATATCGGTCATAAGCTCATCTGCCGAACCAAGGTTGTTCCTCTAGCTGAGGTCGATCTGAGCAAGGGACGGGAGGAAATGTAAACGAGTTTCGATTCGGAGTTTTGGGTGTTGGAAAAGTAGCAAAAGTTTTGTGTCCCTTTTTGGCGTATAGCAGTTAATAGTTGTAATGAGAGATATGATACCCTGAATACTCGAGTCTCGTCTGTGAAGTCGAATGTATCACTGTAGAATCGATGATCTGAAGTCAGGGGAAGGATAATAGGATAAAACGGCCGTCAAAGGTCAGGGGGGCATCGATGGTTTTATTGTAGAAGGATGAATTTATTTTACGTCAAGCTGTGGCATGAGACCACGGAATGGCACTCTTTTTTCGGTAAAAGCATCAAATTATTTGGTAATTTTTTATTAGCAGCATGTCAAGACATGGCAAAGGGCGTTGCATCTTGACACGATGGGACCCAGTTGACAATGACAAGACATGGTAAAGGGCGTTGTCAAGGCGGGTCCTTTTTTCCTTTATCTTATCGTTTGACAAGCTTTGGTGGGACCGGATAAAGTGATGGAGAAGAATCATGCTATTTTGACTTATTTATAGCATTTGTTAAATGGGATCCCGTTTGTTATGGTTATTTGTTAATTGTTAACGGTGCAATTGTGGTGTCGCTGTTTTCTGTGGTCTGATGATTGAAGTTTGAGTTGCTGATCTTCAACACTGAGAAAGCCGAATGAGGAAAATCTTAACCTGCATGCTTAATCCTAATCAGCATGAATTAACAACAACATGGATTATTGAGCGTTCATTTTGTCACAAAGGCTCTCAGCGACTTACACTGTCCAGGACTCAATCTTTGGGGCAGGCAGGCGTTGTGTCGCCTATGAGGTAACCTGACCGCAAGGAGCAAGAAAACATCAGAACCTGATATAGGGTGTCAAGATGATCTCAGCAAAAGGTATCCTAAACTTATGCCAAGTTACCTAAGTCTTGTGTCACTTAGGATCGAGGTCTCATGTTTTCTTTCCTCCCCTAGCGTGGGCTGGGGGGAACTGAGGAGGAAACAGAATTCCCATGGAAATATCTGTCCACTCCGACGACAACTTCATCTCCCCGAAAACAAACCATGGACTGTAGATCAAAAGCTGCACGGTTCAGCGGATGCGATTGGCTTGGCGGCTCTAGGCGAGCAAAGTTGCTGACGTTGTTTTATGCCAAGCCTCGCCTTAAGCTTCTTTTGATGTTGCGCATCCAAGATGGAGATGGAGATGGAGATGGAGGCCACCCCACGCTACAACCCACCTCTTCAGCCGTCTTTCAATTGCGATGGCCTCAATATAAAGAACTAGAACTAATAACTATTCCTCTTGATAAGAAATCGTAGCAGCGAATGCACGTCTTACGCGTCTGATTCACCGCCAAACCTCAAACTCTCCCATCATTTGATTCTTCAACGGCAAGAAAAAACCACGTCGCATCCTGTGCCTCAAACAAGCTCATCGCAAACACCCTGATTGCCCTCCAAGAAAATAGACTCCCCGAGCGTCATGCACGAGTACGCAAGCGGTAATGCTCGACAAATAGTGGCGATGGTCCGACCCCTCTGCTTCGGGTCGTCGGCGCCAATCAGGGCAGCGCACGACGGGGAGAATCGCGATGTGACAGGCTTTCTGAGGGTAAGGCACTCCGGTTCTTGCGGTTCTTGGAAAAAGTTGGCAAAAGGAGGGTGGTGACACGTTGGCAGCTCGGTCAGATTAATAGGACAAGAGGCGATGATGATGATGATGATCTGTGGAGGGGAGACAGACGGGGAGAAGAGTTCTGCCCTGCGAGATCCGATCCGTCAGGGCAACGTGCTAATTTGGTGCGTCTCGTGTGACGAGTAGCTTGAATAAGTACGAACTCTCGAAATAATCCCGCAGTTGATATGGACGCGTGTGACTTGCTTCTGGAGAAAAGATCCAGGTCGAGATGCTGGGATTAACACATTGTGCATAACCATGCTGCACCAACAGGAGGTATCACGTATGATCACAGGCTGTTCAATATTTTCTTCAGCAATGCCTTATCAAGTTGAGTCCGTAACGGAAACATAACCTCTGTATCAATTGGTCGAGTTGTTGTTAAACAAACCTTCAAGAAAACAAATTGAAGATTACCCTGTAACGTCGCTAGGGGAGTTCCGATTGGCGCTACGAGATGAAAGCAGGGGTGCTGTAAAGGATGTTTCTAGCACGTGAAAGTGGCCCAAATGTTTGGTTTCGTTGAGAAGTCCCCTGTTTCTCGCTACAGGGATCAAACCTCTTCAAGATTATGTTTCAGCAATTGAACATCACAATATTAAAAGGACCATGAATTGAATTCAAATACGAGAGAACCAAAGACGTGTCTCCATTCCCCTCCATCAATACCGACCTTCTCCAGGACCAAATGGAGTCCCCCCTCCCCCTCCAGGTCCCAAAATTGGCGGGCAGCTAAGCCTGAAGTGTCTTTAGGGCAGTCCAATCATGGGCTACGTGGGGGGGCATGTCAATTGGCACCCGCCCTGACAGACAAACAGTGATTGAGGCGCTGGTACGCCGTGCTGTGAATAAAATGTCAACTACTCCTTGCTTCCAAGTGGTTTCTCTTTAAAAACCTAGAGCCTAGGTGATACTTCTGTATCTTTATTCTTTCTTCTTAGCTTCAATTGATCTTCACCGGTGTTGTAGCACGACAGCTGGGTGTTATCTTTGCCGGCCTTTTTCAACCCCACAAACTTTGGGATATGGCAGCTTGAAAAAGTGTCGACTGTTACAAGAGTGAGAGTGAGAGATTGCAATGACACCTTCGCTTGGGGATCACAGACTAACGTTACCGAGAACCCAGAAAAGGTGATCACTTACTCCGTACTATACGAACTGTAGTGTACGTACGTGGGAGGCCAATTGTTGAGGATAGACAGACAGACATTACCGGACCCGTCACCGACATCTCTTTTAGCCCAGTGGTCGCGTGACCCACCCACCGCTTCATCTCTACCTATCTCTACCTCCAGCTCACTCACTCTCCCTCCTCCATTCACAATCTCACACAGACCTCTCACTGGCATCATGTCAATTATCGATGTCAACAAGGATCTCGCTGCTCTCTTCGAGCAGCAGGCCCAAGCTACTCCAGACGCAGTGGCCCTCGAAGATGAGAAGAGATCCCTCACATACGCAGAGCTCGACAGAGAAACATGGGCCCTAGCCGAGCGATTGCGTGACTACGGTGTTGGCCGCGATGATCTCGTCGGTGTCCTCATGGGTAGGAGCGCAGACTACGTTATCGCCGCCCTCGCTACCCTCAGAGCAGGTGGTGCGTTCCTGGTGCTTGAGGTTGCGTACCCTGCTGGCCTCCTGCGAGATGTCATCGATGATGCGAAGCCAACTGTCATCCTCACTCAAACCGAGTACTCGGGCAACCTCACCTCTGAAACCCCGGTTATTGTTGTCGATAGTCCCGACAAGTTGGCCAGGGGAGAGATCTCGCCTCATCTGGACGAGAGGAGATCGTTGCCGGAGGATGATGATGTGGAGCGTTTGCTGTTTGTGTCGTACTCCTCTGGTACGACGGGAAAGCCCAAGGGTATTATGAATCCCCACAGGGCGGCGGTCCGCTCCTACGATCTGAGATTCGCCGTCAGCGATCTCAAGCCAGGTGATAGGGTGGCATGCAATGTGTTTTTCATCTGGGAGATGCTTCGACCTCTGATTCGGGGTGCTACAACTGTCGCTATTCCCGACCACGCCAGCTACGACCCACTTGCTCTTGTTGAGCTTCTCTCAGAATGGCGCATTACCGATACACTCATGACTCCTACACTTTTGGCGACGGTCCTTTCTCGGCATCCTAAGCTGGGTGAGAAGTTGCCTCATCTTCGCTCGCTGTGGTTGAATGGTGAGGTTGTCACTACAGATCTTGTGCGTCGTGCGATGGATGCTCTTCCTGACACACGTCTTCTCAACGTCTATAGTGCTTGCGAGACTCATGAGACTGCTGTTGGAGATATCAGAACATTTGTTGACTTTGACACAAGAGTGTGCCCTGTTGGTCCTCCAACAGACCCTGAGCATACCTATGTTCTGGACGAGGCCGGTAACAGAGTCAACCAAGGTGATAGCGGAGAGCTTTACGTTGGTGGTAAGCTTTTAGCACGAGGATATCTCAACCTGCCTGAAACAACAGCCAAGGCATTCCAACCGGATCCTTTTGATGGAGATAAGGATGCACGCATGTACCGAACAGGAGACTTGGCTCGTATCCTTCCCAATGGCCTCCTAGAAATCACCGGCCGAGTCGGCGGCATGATTAAGACTCGTGGCTACACCGTCCAGCCCGGAGCCGTCGAGAGCGCCATCCGAAAGCATCTCGCCGTTCGCGACTGCGCAGTCGTAGCTCACGGCGAAGGCCTAGAGAGACAAATTGTTGCCTACATCGTTCGTGAGAAGGGCGAGACTAGAGATCGAACCATTCCCCTCGTCGATGAATATGGCTACAGCCCCGTCGCCAGACGTGCTCTCACCGACCATCTCGCCCACTACATGATCCCCTCCGTCTGGGTCGAGCTAGAAGAGCTCCCTACACACGGCGTCTCTGGAAAGGTCGATCTCAAGGCTCTGCCTGCACCGCCATCTCCGAGATCGCCGAGACCTGTTGAGAAGAAGAAGAAGGAGCATAACATCAAGGTCAAGACCGAGACGGTTATTCAGTTATGGGCTGCGTCGCTTAACATGCCCGCTAGCGTCATCACACCGAAGCACGACTTTTTCGACCTGGGTGGTCACTCGTTGGCTCTCGCTGACCTTGCTGGCCGCCTTACCAAGACTTTTGGCTTCCCTGTTCCTCTGGCTCCGCTTGCTGGAACACCGACTCTTGAAGGTCATGTTTCAGCTATCAAGGCTGCTCGTGATGGTCACACTGCTGCCGTGCAGGCTGATCTCCCCGCTGTTCTCCGCGCAGATTCTGTGCTCCCTGAGGATATTCAGGGCAACGGTACTCCTATGCGTGCGCTCAGAGATGCTGAGACTATTCTCCTCACTGGTGTTACTGGGTATCTTGGTGCTTTCCTCCTCAAGAACTTGGTCGATTCTACAGATGCGCAGATTATTTGTCTCGTGCGATTCCCTGAACCCGTTGAGGACTGCGCACCCGCTGGTATGGCTCGTATCCGAAAGAACTTGATCGATCTTGGACTCTGGGAGGATTATCTCCTGGAGCGTATTGAGATCCTGCCTGGTACACTTACACGAAAGCGTCTTGGTCTTGCTCCTGATGTCTTTGATGAGCTGGCGACTCGTGTGCAGGTCATTGTTCACGCTGCTGCTACTGTCAACCTTGTCTATCCTTATGCTGCGCTGCGAAACGCTAATGTTATGGGCACCCGTGAGATTCTTCGTCTTGCTGGCCGTAGCGGTGCTACCGTTCATCACGTTTCTACCAATGGTGTTCTTCCACCTTCACATACTGGTTGGTGCGAAGACACTGTAATCGATGTTGATGATGTTCCTACCAAGTTGCTGGATGGCTACGGCCAGACCAAGTGGGTTGCTGAGAAGCTTGTCAACGAAGCTAGCCGTCGTGGTATCCCCGTGCGTGTCTACCGCCCTGGAACTATCTCTGGCCACAGTGTCTCTGGCTCAACCAACGCCTGGGATTTGATCAACGCCATTCTCGTCGAGTCTCTCCAGCTCGGTCGTGCTCCCGATGTTGAGGGCTGGTATATCGAGATGACCCCCGTGGACTTTGTCAGCGACGCCATCGTCACCCTCGCAAACCACACCAACGACACCGAGCAGACCATGTATCATCTCGGTGACCCTGCCCCCGTTCCCTCTGGAGAATTATTCGCATCTCTAGCCAAGCTGGGCTACCCTACTGAGACTCTCCCATGGGACGATTGGGTTGCTTTATGGTGGGAAAAGCGCGGTAACAGAAAGACCGGCGACGATCCCTTCACAGTCGACATTCTCCGCGGTGGTATGCCCAGCGTTGAAGTCCTCAAGTCCGTCATCGTTCTGAAAGACGGCAAGACACAGCCTACACTCGACAAGTACGACGTTCCCCGTCCCAAGATGAACGACGGTCTTCTCGAGATCTACATGCGACACTTTTACGCCCGCGGTTGGCTCTCCCGCCCTCCCCGTCGCGAACAAGTCAACGGCGTCGCCAAGAAGTGCCGCAAGGGCCGTCTCGCAGGAAAAGTCGCCGTCGTAACAGGCGCATCATCTGGAATCGGCGCAGCAGTAGCAGCTGGTCTCGCCAAAGAAGGCGCTCACGTTGCAGTCGCTGCCCGTCGGACTGAAGCCCTCGAAGGCGTCAAGAAGAAGATCAGCGTCTACGGTGGTAAAGTCCTCATTCATAAGACGGATGTCACAAAAAAGGCTGAGGTCGAGTCGCTCATGAAAGAAGCGACCGAACAGCTGGGACCGGTTGATATCCTTGTTAGTTGCGCGGGAGTCATGTACTTCACCATGATGGCGAATAACCAGACCGACGAGTGGGAGCGCACCGTCGACGTCAACTGCAAGGGTCTTCTGCACTGCCTATCATCCACAGTGCCCGGAATGCTATCCCGCGGCGCAGGCCACATCGTGGCCATATCCTCCGACGCAGGCCGCAAGGTCTTCCCGGGCCTGGGCGTCTACTCGGCGAGTAAATTCTTCGTCGAGGCGACGCTGCAGGCCCTGCGCCTGGAGACGGCAGGCTCTGGTCTGCGGGTCACGGCCGTGCAGCCCGGAAATGTGGCGACGGATCTGCTGGGCATGTCGACGGACCAGGAGGCGCTGAAGAAGTACGGTGAGCCCACTGGTGCCGAGGTCCTCAAGCCCGAGGAGGTTGCTAGCGCTATTGTGTACGCTGTGTGTCAACCGCCGCATGTTGCTGTTAATGAGGTTCTTATTGAGCCTCGTGATGAGCCGATTTAGAGATGTTTATGCATGGCGTGAAACAAAATTTGTGTCTAGATTTATGATCTCAGGAATTTGTTCTCTTGTTTGTTTAGCTTAATCGGATCATGGATCACGAGATGTTGGGATGGAAAATGAAATAGTGTTTGGCTGCATGTTTCACCACGTGGGGGAAGGGATGAACAGCAATGCCGTGATAGCATTAATGAGTTTGTAAAACTGATGAATTGACGAAAAAGATCTATTAAAGTCGTCTCGAGTTGATTAAAAGTTCATCTACACAGTGACATGCCTCCTGAATCCGAATATTCATCCAGCCGAGGGGGCAGACAAGGCCTGTCTGCCGAATTCCGGCTTGTCAAAGGACTAATTAATCGTAGGCGGAAGAATAGAATAGAATAGACGATGGATGTTTATAATTATGCATAGGCGGGCGTTGCTTCGCCGCATGTCATCCTGAAACAAGGGAGTTGGTGTTTTGTCGGAGACGGGTTTCGAAGTTTTTGGGGGAGAGTTTTTCCGTGGATGAGAGGCGTTTGTTTGGAGGGGGATACAGGGCTGGGCTGGTCCACTTTGCAGGGGTATGATATGCTTTGGCGATGATGTTATGCTTGTTGTTAGTGCTGAAGCCAGTGAATATCGTATCGAATGCGATATATCTGGATATAACATGAGTAATTGATCATCTACATCTTGAGTATACTGTGTTGCTGCTATGTGAAGATAAGAGCAAATGGACATTCTACCTAAGCGATGTAGTCTCTAATTAAACTCGGCGGCGGTTCAAGACACTTTCTATGATTCCATCTTGAGGCTCAAACACAACCGTTGGATGTTCCACCAATGATCTTAGCGCCCCTTGCGCTGGCTCCAAACAGGCCCTGACAAGCCCAGGGGTTGATAGATACAGTGGGGAAAAGACCTGAGAGCGCTTGAAGAGGCCGGACGAATTGTTCTTTTTGGCAGATTCGAATTCCGGTGAAGTCGGGCCTTGGCGACGGTGTAAGACATGGGGGGCTCTGACTGATCGCTTAGAAAGGGAGACGAGCTGTATGTAAGAGTGTTTGGTTTGGAGAGGGACGAAACGGGATGAGTGACATGTTTTGATGGGAAACTAAACATGTTTGTATGAACAGAGGGTCAATATAAGGTAGAAGTGATTTTGGTACAAGTGATAGACATAGAATAGAGATTAAGAATAAGGTCGTAGAGTAACATGATCTGCTTGCTTCTAGACCATCGCTTGTAGTCTAAACCCCAGCATCAACTCACTGCCGCCGTCAACTAACTAACTAACACCCCCAGTCTGACTTACACTCAACGACAAGGATCACCAACTTCAACGAGATTGACTACGGAGCGAGGCCCACGGTCCACCGCCTCGCCTCAGGCGCCGAGTATCAGATCCCCATCGCTAAACCCTGTGTAGAAGTCATCCGCCGAGCTGTGTCTCGACTATATATCCAACCCTCACTCTGCTCACTTCTCAGTCTCTCTCTCTCTCCTCAACCTCTATTCTTTCACGGACCTCGAAGGACCAGATTCGCCATTCTTTTTTTCTTGTACTTTTTTGTACTTCACTTTCATTCCAACCATTCACTTTCGTTCAGAGCCTTGACGGCCGTTCAATTCAAACAACCCACTCTTTAACAAAATACATCTGGTCCTAGAGACTCTCACGAATCAATTTCAGAAATCCTACCTTAAGACTTTTATATCTACCGCCAAAATGAAGAACGCCGCCGCCCTTCTTACTCTTCTCCCCCTCGTCGCCGCCCACGGCTTCGTCAAGTCTCCCACCCCCCGCAAGCCCGGCAACGCCTACAAGGCTGCCTGCGGCGAGCAGCCCTTCTACCAGCAGTCCGCCGACATCAACGGCAACGTCCAGGGCATCAAGCAGGTCGTCGGCTCCAACTTCGACGCCAAGGAGTGCAACCTCTGGCTGTGCAAGGGCTTCCAGTTCGACGACAACAAGGACAATGTCCAGAGCTACAAGCTCGGCGAGAAGATTGACTTTGACGTCAACATCGCTGCCCCCCACACCGGCTACGCCAACGTCTCCGTTGTCAAGACCTCCACTGATAAGATGATCGGAGAGCCTCTTATCGAGTTCGAGAACTATGCTGCCAACTCCGGTCTCAACCCCAACAACACTGCCTTCAGCGTCACTCTTCCCGAGAGCTTGGGTGGTGAGTGCACCAAGGCTGGTGACTGTGTTCTCCAGTGGTTCTGGGATGCTCCTGATATCGACCAGACCTACGAGTCTTGCGTTGACTTTGTCGTCGGCGCTGGATCCGGATCCGGCTCCGACTCCGGTTCCACCAAGCCTTCTTCCGCTGCCTCTGCTGCTCCCGTTGCTACCTCCGCCCCTGCCGCTGAGAAGCCCACCGCTACCACCCTCCAGGCCGTCGCTGTTACTTCTTCCTCCGCTCTCGGCCCCGTCTTCGAGAGCGTGACCACCGCCGTTCCCGAGCCCACTGCCACTACCCCCGATGCCGGCGACGACGAGGACTGCGATGAGGAGCCCGTTGACGAGGGTGACGATGAGGACTGTGATGATGAGGAGGAGCCCACTCCCTCTGCTGCCGCTGAGACCGGTGATGACGAGGACTGTGATGAGGAGCCCGAGACAGGTGATGATGATGAGGAGTGCCCTGCCGACGATGGTGATGAGTACGACACCCAACCCGCGACACCCAGCAACACGGCCCAAGGAATCTCCGCAGCCGCTAACACCGCCGCAGTTACTAAGACTCAGCACAACGCTTACCCCGTGCCCAAGCCCACTGGACAGAACTCATCTGACAAGACTGGTTCCGGCTCCAAGGGCTCCAACAACGCTGGCAGCGGCAGCAACTATGGCAATGCCGGCAGCAACAACAACAACGCTGGTAGCAACACTATCGTGACTTCATATGTTACTGTTTCTGCTGCTGAGACCCACTACGTCACCGTCACTGCTGACGCTCCTGCTTGCACTGCTTGAGTGTAAGTGGTGATGCGAGTGTGTATAAGCTTCTTGGGGATGTTGTTTGTGTTTCTTGGAGGGGGTATATATTATTCATTTGATGTAGATATTTACTTATGGGTAGCCTCCTGTGGGGGTATTCAATGTGAGATATTTGAGGAACTGTTTCGTTTTCAGTGAAGTTATGTTCAAGAATTAAGTTGGTGATGAAGCATTGAGTGCATTGCCTGAATAGGAAATTAACACGGGCCCGGTGCGGGGGTGAGACACCGGAGCTCAGCTCCGAATGTCTTGGCTTAGTGCTACGTTAGCCAAGCTCTTTAGCTGACAGGTATTGTTGCGTTATGGGCTTGAGGTTAGATATAGCCTATAAACCCGCGGTCTTTTGTCGTTGCGATTTTATAACACCGATTACTTTGAACTAAACTCACTAGTCGAGGCTATTGATGCACGAGATATTTACTTTTCACACGCAATCCTTCAAAGATCAAAGGAATGCTTGTGTGAAGGACGGGCATCTGTCTCAACAACTTGCCCATGATAGCTTACCCCTGCCAGCCCGTGACTCCTCTATCTTTACGCAATTGGTCACTCCTCCCGTGGGTATCGGAGCTTGACTCTAGCTCTGCACATGGCTGCCGTACATCGTGAGGTTTCTTGGTGTTGTGTGGCTTATGCACCGCTTAGGTATTCCCCCCATCTGATTGGAGTGGCTCAAGCATTTAACAAAGATTGGAAGAAACCTGAGACAGCTGCCTGATAACATTGCTTTTGAGGGTTTTCAGCTAAGCCTCTGTCCCGGAAACTCGTTTTTGGTCCTCGTTGATCGCCGGCAAAATGATCGGTAGTAGAAGTACGTAGTCAAGAAGAAGCAGTCCTCGATCCGTGATGCAAATACCGTTTACCTCTGCTTTGGATCCCATGACATCAATCATGTACTGTACCTTACAGATATAATTACCCATCTCAGCTATAAGTGTGTGAATGTGCTGATGGATCCCTGCGACGAACACTTCATCGTGCTTCTGAAAATGAGACACATCATCTTTGTCTCAGGCTTAGATCCCTGCGGGGAATAGAAGATCATTACTGCATAGTTCGGCACTCGCTGCATGATGTACGAATACGTAAAAAGACCAAACAGCGCCCCTGCTGAAGATTGAGTCATTTTTCTCTTCTCTTTCCTCCAAACTAACTTCAAGTCAATCTACCCGCAGGGGAGAAAAACGTGCGTTGAGCAAGCCACCAACACAATGGGACCACCTGTCGTGTATTCCGAGTCCGCGTCGCCGGAAATTGAGCCAAATGAGCAGATTCTCGCTGATCTAATCGACGATGAGGATGGAGAGTCGACTTCGGGTGATTTGTCGACGGTGTCGATAACGAGCAGTATTCTTGAGTATCGAAAGCACTATGGGCGGACGTATGAGAATATTCAGTCCACGGAGTACTGGGCGCCTAATGATGCGCAGCAGAACCATGGTCTGGACCTCACACATGTGGGATTGTTCTTCACTCTCGATGAGAAATTGTTTCTTGCGCCTGTAGAAAAACCGAAACGTGTGTTGGATATCGGCACAGGGACGGGAATTTGGGCCATTGACTTTGGAGATGAGTACCCAGATGCTGAAGTCACAGGCACAGATCTAAGTCCCATCCAACCAGTCGTGGTCCCTCCAAACGTCAAGTTCGTCATTGAAGATTGTCTGCTTGACTGGACGTGGCCTGAAGATCACTTCGACTTTATCCACCTCCGCGCCATGTATGGCAGTGTTCCCGACTGGGTTGATCTGTACAGCAAGGCATATACACACCTCGCACCAGGAGGCTGGATCCAGGATCTGGAAATGGACGTCAAGCTCCAATCCGATCACGTCAAGTTACCCCCCGACCATGTCTTCAACGTCTGGGCGGACGCATTTTACAAGGCTGGTGAGAAAATGGGCCGTCCATTCGACGTCTGCAAAGGGCACACGATGCGCGATAATCTCAAGGCAGCAGGCTTCGTCGATATAGTGGAAAAGAGAATCAAGGCGCCAATGCACCTGTGGCCCAGCGATCAGAGACTAAAACGAGCAGGAGAACTGTTTCTTGAAGCTTTGGAGCAGAGTATTGAGGGGTATGCGAATTTGCTGCTCATGGATCTGCTGGGGTGGTATAGAGAAGAGGTGCAAGTGTTGCTGGGGTTGTTTCGGAGGGAGATGAAGGATAAGAGTAATTGTGCATGGGTTGAGACGTGAGTTTGGCCCTTATTAGAGGAGCGGATGTGGGTTTGCTGACGATCTATAGGACTGTTGTGTATGGACGGAAACCTTTTGGGCACGAGACAACGACGAATTAGACGAGTCTGAGGGTAGGATCGAAGAGATCTTCCTTGGCAAACAGTTAATGAAGAAGACTCGGACAGCACCAGAGAGACAAGCCTACCCGGAAGTTCATTGAAAGAGGACAATAGGTGGCCACGCTCCGTAGTCCGATCTGAGGCTGCTTGGAGTGATGCTGGATATCAGTCCAACGCCCATCTTCAGCCTCATCCACGCCTCGCAAAGACACAAACCACCACAAAACCCCGCGTCCATATTCCCGTGAAAGTTAAGCTCTACCCAATTCCCGTCAATCAAGACATCTAAACCTCTTTTGTAATCGACAGATGGGTGGCTCCTCACTTCCCGTCAACCATCCGTCCCACCATACCAAAAGCAGCCGTCTTATATCAAGCCTCATCTAGATCAACTGATTGACAGGTCACTTCCTGCCGAGACAACCGAGATCTATGATTCAATTCTAAACCATGGCGGCCGAACACGAAATGCCCGAAGCGATCATAAGTGCAGGGAATATGACGGGGAGAGGAATGTGGGCTGTCTCAGGGAGAAGCTTATCGGGGTTGGGTGGGAACTAATCCGGTAGTGAGGGTCCAAAGATCTGCGATTTGGGATGGGGATGGGAATGTGAAAAGACGGTTATCCGTCACTGGTAGTGGGGGATTGAAGAACTTGGCAGATGATAGATTGGAAGAGAGATGCTTTCGGAGGGAGGGAGATGGATTTGGCGATCAGCACCTTCAGCAGGCTCGACAATCTGAAATGATAAGATGATACAAAAGATATTCACGAATGATAATTGCTTATTGATGTTAAATGCTGCATTCATATCATACTCTCCTGTCACTCATCCCATGCTCAACAGAAACAAGATCTCTAGCTATGTTGATCACCCGCAGCGATCGCCACCTCCTCATCTAATGCCAATATACTCAAGACGGGGTTACACCAAACTCTCTGATATACATCCAAGCTTTTCTGAATAAGGGAGCAGGCTTGATAGAGGATAGAAAAACTTCAAACTAAAGATCTGCAGTTCTTGGTGTCAGCAGCACTCTGTGTTTTCTGTCCCACCCAATGCAGGGGGGAATGCTACAGCCCAATCTAAAGTTTTACCTCAGGAACTTGCAGATCCTCCCGCCTTAAGCTTTTATATTCCCTATAGAAATAGGATAAGATCGACGGTCGATGATGAGGTGCAAGTCAAGCCAAGTTTGTCCCTGGGAGTATAAGGCTGTTGATGTCCTCTCCATGCCAAGATTCTTCAGCTCTGGCAGCTCTGCTTCTCATCCTCCTATCCTTCGTTCTTAACTTCTCTTCTTCGGTTTGATTGAATCAGTCTGTTCATCATGAAGTTGACACTCTTCCTCACAGCCACGCTCTTCGCTGGTGTCTTGGCTGCTCCCCTGTCCAAGACCGTCATCGTTAGAGATGAGACACTTGAAGTTCGTCGTCTACCGGACTTTGCTACGCCTCGCATTGGTGTAACTGTAGCACCGGCAAAGAAAGGATCTACTTCTCGCGTCAAGCGCTCAATCGGCCGTAAGGGTGTGAGCTTGGTTAGCTTGGTTGATCGTGTTGCTGGGAAGATTAAGAAGACGTGTGGCGATATCGGTACGTCTAGGACATCTAGTTTGACTTATTGTATATTGAGCTAACAAAATTTACAGAATCTGTTTTGGAGGTAACGAAGGATGGGAAGCTGTCGCAAGACAATGCTGTGCACAAAGTCGTTCGCAAGATGAACAGCATCAGAGCGACGCTCTCCCGAACAGTCTCCATCATGGACAGGACTCCAACTCTTGATCTCACTCAAGACGACAGTCAAGCTCTCCTCAACAATGTCTATATCATAACCGAGGAGCTGCACAACACAGTCAAAGACTCCGTCACCACGCTAGGAGGAACAGGAGCTCGCTCCATGTCTCGAGCAACGCACATGCTCGCCGATGTCCTCAGCAACATCGTCACTCTCAACCCCGACATCTCCTCAGACATGTCTCGCAAGCTATCACCCATCTTCTCCAACATGGTTTCTACCGATGAGGAGGACCTACACGTCTTCATCATGAGCTCAGTGACAGAGTTCTTGTCATCCATCAAGACTGATGATCTTGACTCCGACACTGCATGCAGCTCTGGAGATTGTCTCGACAGCCCAAACGAAGACTTGAAATAAAGGCAAATTGTTTAACTAGGTTATTGTGTGTGTAATGAGAAACGGCCGGAAATAATGACAGCAACATGGAATGGAGTATCGGAATCTTAAATCATCACGATCTTTACGAAACATGAACTGCATAGCATTTTAAGATCTTAGCATAACCCTCACTTAATTTACTTTGTCACAACTACCACATTGAAGTAAACAAACTGCAGTTGGTGACTTGTTCCCGTCTGTGATAGACGACCATCCATTGACTGATATACGAGATGTAGGAGATCTGCACAGACGCTATAAAGTCGTTGACCGTAAGTACGGCCCGTGTATAGCTCGTTGGAGATAACACGGGTATCATGAATATGTTAGCATCAAAGGAAGACGCCCCGAGACAACGTCTCATGAGTAGCTAGAACTAAGAGTAGCTGCCGTTGGGCCGTCACAAGTGTCGATCGTCAGAAAACGAAAATGATTATTGATCGAAATACCCTAACCTCTGCCCAAGCATAGCGACAAAGACCAAGACTTCGTGCTCTTGCTATATCTCGTCAACATACCACAACCACCAGCAGACAACAAACTCATAGAAAGCAATATGTGGAGTATTATTCCCAATCCCAGATAACCACCCTATCCAAAACGCCATCCCAGCTATCAATACAATCTAACTATCACCCTATCACCTATCTCACTCGTCTCTCCCCCGCCCTCGCAAGTCTCTCCTTCGCCGCCTCAACAACACTCCTCCTCAACGGCTGCACCTCTCCATCACCCTCCTCATCCTCACCCTCCTTCACAACAGTCCACTTCTTCGCAGAACCTTGCATGCCCGCCCACAGATCCGTCGGCAGAAACTCCCCCACATCCTGCCGGAACGCCTCACGCGACACGCGATCTGTCTCGAGGAGCTTGTCCACGTTCTCTTGCGCTTTCCGCCAGAGACTGCGCACGCGATCGTCTACTGCGCGACGGCGCTCGACTTCGAGAATCAGACTGTCGTACGCACTTGCGTACCGCTCGTAGAAATCCTTGAGCTGCTGCATCTCCTGCAATTTAGCAAAGACGCTCTCTTTCTCCATATCCCATCGTGTTTTAAAGTCTCCCTCGGCCGCGAGGTAGTCAGCGAGTCGATCGCCGATGTCGCCCAGAATAGCGTATGCCTGCAGCATGCCCGTGTACGCCTGTTTTGAGATGTCGTGCTGTTCCTGCAGCACTGTGTAATCCTGCTCCATTGCCGTGAGGCGCTCTTGTATTTCCTGCACCACGTCGTCGACCTCGCGTGCGTCCTGCACGACGACTTTCAACATCTCAGCTCGGTCTTTGGCTGTTTTCGGTTCGAGGTCGGACACATTGGACTCTTGCTCGGCGATGACGCCTGATATGGAGACCCCGTCGTTTCCTTGGGACTGTGTAGCCTCGGCAGCTCTACGGCGAGCGAGAGCTACGCCGCCTTCGGTTGTTCGGATCGCGGTGACGCACATGTCGAAGTGATGGGTCAGCGATGCCAGGAGCTGCGCCATGTTGGCTGAATGGTCGACTAGACTCTCGAGGATCTCGCCGGCCGATGGATTATTGCCCTGTGGTATATCCTGTATGCTGGGCGTATCGGCGACCACTTTCTTTAGGTTCCGGATGTCGTTATCGAAACGGAGTAGATCTCCATCAAAAGATTGCTGAATAGCCTAGACGGTGTCAGCGCATGATTGGCGATGCCTTCGCCGTGTAGCTTACCTGTAGCTCCTGGATGCCTTGCTTCATCGCCTCGCGCACACCATCCACGCCTCCTTCATCGATAAAATCAAGAAGACTCCGTCTCTCTTCACCCTGCGGTCTAAAAACACCCTCAACCCCAGTCTCGCGCAGCATCTCCATAGTATGATCAAGCTGCCCGTCAACCAAGTCCATCGACTTGACCAGCTTTCGGAAATCCTTCTTTCCCCACTCATACGTGCTCTGCAAGCTCCTCCTAGTCCTCACAAGAATCGCCGTCTGGTCCAGTATAGAAGTTCGTAAGAAGCCCGCCTGCGCAGCTAGGATGGATACATCATCATGTGACTGTCTAGCATCATTCGCGATCTCGTTCGCACGGAGAACAAGAGTCATGGAAGAAAGGGATCGTTTCGCGACGAGGAGGTGGTTAACGAGAGTGTCGATATCGATAGAGGGCGCGGTGGAGAGGCGAGATTGTGTCGCTGATCGTGGATGCGAATGTCCAGATGAAGCTCCGGATGAGTCGCCATGACTACGGCGCAAAGAGCTTTTGGAAGAAGAAGAAGCCATGTTGAATGTGTGATGTAGGTAAGGTAATGTTAGATACTAGTATTCTCCCATGGCTACATGATGGGAGTGATAATAATAGATGGTACAAGAAAAGTAAAAAAAGGTAATAATTACACGAGATGAAAGGGAAGAAGAAAGTTGAGATAGAGATACGAGACGGACCGGACGGGGCATGGAGAGCTTGAACGATGACGGAACTTGGGGTGCGATAAGCTAGTCTAAGCTTCCGTTATCGCACCCACTTTCCATAAAGGTGCCTAGGCCCCACACAGTCTAGGCAGCTGACGCCTCCAAAAAAGCTCGGTTACAGAGGCTGACTCGTGATTTCCAGGGACTAACCTGGCCCGTCTATGCACGTTTAGCGCATGGCCGTAGGCTGTCTCAGGACCTGCAGCTTGACAGCGTCTGTTTGCGACCTGGAACGTGGAATTTACATTCCTGTTTGTCTTTTGTTTGCACGTGGAGAGGCCGATGCCGCCATTTGTGTTACTTTGTCGCAAGTCTCACATCAATTCACTCAAAATGGTCTCATCAAAGATTGTCAAGTTGTTTGTAATTGTGATTCATTGTTCAAAACATTCTTGATATCTCTGCTAAAAAAGTTCATGTCATCATTCCTGAAAGAATCCCAACACCTGCGCCTATCCTCCAATCCCATTCCCAAAACATCAAAATATTAACCTATAGTCTAACGTTATATCATCTCGATACCGTATACCCTCGAGTCATGATCATTCTAGAATCTCTAATACGCTCTCAAACATAAATTCAAGCCTTATCGGCTAAGAGCAGGGAACTCCAGCCTCCGATCGTGCTCATAAGGCGTCGGCGCTGGAGAATTAACCCTCGTTGTAAAGGCAGAGTCAATGTGGAAATAGCTCTGAATAGAAGAGTACTTCTCCCCAGAAGTATTCTCGTCTTCCACGTATTTACCGTCTTTGCGGATGACAGGGGGATATGACCTGTCGTCATCTTGCTTCGTCTGGGAAGCATCCTTGTCGTCGGCTCGTCCACCGCCCGCGTTGGACTGAGCGTTGTCGAGATCTGCGGCACCCTTGGAGCCCATGCCACCCTCTAGGAGCTCACCGCCTTCCATCACGGTGCGAAGTTCGAGGTTCTCGTCCTTGGAGTACACGCGCACGCCGACGATGCAGATTGCGTTCCAGGGCTCGGGCATCTTTTCCTCCTCGGAGTCGTAGTCGTCTTGGGCGGCCGCTTGGTTGGCTTGTGTGAGGCGAGGCTTACGTGCCATGTCGTCGCTGCTGTAGAGAGCTTCCCAGTCTTCAACGGGAGAGTCGGACGACTCGCCTGCAGAGTCGTAGGCTGGGCGAGGGCGGACGGGAAGAGGTTCCTCTTGCTCGATGGGAGCGGGAGGTCCTCCACTGACTGGTGGGACTTCCTGCTTCTCCTCAGCGCCCTCAGCTGTAGAGTCCATCGACTTGGGAGTCAAGTGAGGCGATCCAGTTGAGACAGAAATAACCGCATCGTCATGATCCTTGTGGTGCTCATCAACAACAACAGGCTCATCCTTGTCTTCTGAAATCTTTATCTCCTCAGTCTTCTTGCTCAGCGCCTCATCATCAGCCTCCTGAGCCCTCTTCTCCGCTTCAGCAGCCTTCTCAGCCTCAGCCTTAGCAAGCCTCTCCTTCTTCATCTGCTCGCGCTCAGCCTTGACCTTGGCGTTGAACTCCTCATCGAGACGGTTCTGCTCAGCCTCCCACTCCGCACGACGTCGCTTTCTCTTGTCCGCGTTCTTCTTGGTCTGCTGCTTGGTGACGTCGCGGTTGGTAGAGCGCTTCTCCCACATGCGGCGACGCTCCTTCTGACGACTGGCGGAAGCCTTCTTCTGATCCTTCTTCTGACGAAGCTTGGTGACCTTATCCATGTGGTCCCAAGCCTTGCTGTGGGCAAGATCATATGCGTAGCCAACTTGAGCGAGCTTCTCATTCTCAGTTCTGTCGGCAGCCTCGCGCTTGACGACCTGCTCAACAGACTGACCGTTGGAGTCTCGCTCACCGGTGACCTTGAGGTAGACGACGTAGTTGCCAGCGGGGAGATCAGGCAGCTCAACAGAAACAGAACGATCCATGAGGTAGTTGCCGTGAGATCGGACAATGTAGTCCTCCGCATCGGGGCTGTCCTCGTAGTGAAGTCGGAAGTGAAGACGGAAGGAATACTGTCCCTGAAGACCCTTGAAATATCGGCCATCAAGCTGCGAAAGAACCAGAACAAGAGGCGAGTCCTGGGTCAACTTAATGTGGAACTTCTCATGGTAAGCCGCCTTCCACGGAACATCGACACCGATCCAGCGCTGGCAACATCGCCAGTCTCGATCGCGGAAGAGTCGAGTGCGGTCGAAGTGAGAGTATTTCCGGATAAGATCCTCGTAAGAAATCCAGAAAACAGAGTCACTGCCAAACTTGTGATCCATCTCCTCCTGCACCTCAGTAGTCCACTCTTTGGAGCCATCACTCCAAGCTCCCTCCCAAATACCCTTGCGGACCTTGCCCCAAGGATTGCGAAGCTTGACCAAGCGCTGGCCAGACTTGAGAGTACGTGCCTCCATGACGACATAGGCATGTCCTTCAGAGATACCATTGCGCTCACCGTAGCCGTGCTCAAGCAGACCAGTAGAAGCGCCAAAGAGGAACTCATCGTTGACTCGTGACATCTCCTTATCCCAGAACTCATCAATATCGAGAATATCAGACGTCAAGAGCTCAGTGGTAACTCCACCAGAGAGATCCTCAACACCCTCTCCAATCCAGCCACCAGCCAATGACGCATAGTCACCGTGAGCCTTGGCGTAGGCCTTCTCAAAGAGAGGAACCCAAGTCTCATTCTGGTCTCTGCACTGCGCAAAGAAAAGAGCCTTGGAGCCAGTCTGATACGTCTTGCGGTAAACATTCTCATTATCCTCACGATCGATCTGCTGCAGAAGATCTCTCTGCATAGAGGGAGAATCCCACAGGGGGGACTTGAGATAGAGTTTATCGTCGATGATGGAGTAGATCCATTCGCCATCTCGATAAAAGACAAAGCCGTAGATGCCGATCTTTGTGTCATGGGCTACGCAGATCCGCTGTAGACCTCCTGGAACATTGGCCAGAGCTGTTAGGCCAGCCATGATCCAGCAGTCTCCGAGACTGCCCTGCTTGACGTCACCACCGCTAACCTCTTTCATGAAGGTGGGATTCTCAAAGATCTCGTGCACGCGCTTGACGGCCTTGGGAACAGCCGCCTTTGAGCTCAGCAGTGTTGTCCTGTTGAGCTCGAATTTCTGCGATCCCAGGTTATTCAAGCAGTGGCCCTTCTCATACTTGAGATCCCAATCCTAGTAACTGCATTAGCGCCAAATTCACATCGGACTACAAACAGACGGTAAACTCACCAAATCCCAACCAGGATCTCGATATCGCATATTCACTCGCTTGCATTCTTTGATGATCTTTTCAACCTTTCGTCGACATTCCTCAGCGGCTCGCTCGTAACCGGCCGATAAGAGCTCGTTGGAATGGTAGGTAGCAGGTGGTTGCACGGGGTCGAATGGGAGGACGGCGAGAGCCTTGTGAAACTTGCGCTTGGAGAACTTCTTCCAGATGCGGTTGATGCTCTTTTGGGGCGGGAGCTTCTTCTTTTTCTTCTTCTTCTGGTCGTTGTTGTTGGTGGTGGCAGGTTGGGCACGAGGCCGACGAGGGTCGTCGGACTCTTCCGATGAACTGTAACCGTGCATTGTGATGGATTTGATATATAGTAGATTAAAGAAAGAATGGTCTCCCAAGGAGAGGATTTGCTATCTGGAGTGAGGATGGTACGGTGTAAGGTGTTGGGTGTATCTTGTTGAGCTACACAAGATAAGATGGTACACCCTTCGAGGGTATATAAGAGAGATGAGATACAGCAGAGGAACCAATGTCCCGTTAAGAACTGGAAGGAAATCAAAAAAGAAAAAGAGAAAACCGAAGTCGGAGGAAAGAAGGGTCTATATATGACAAGAGTCGAGCGAAGGAAATGGGAATGCTACCAGTATTCACTGCCGCACTAGTTCCTCCGCCACCACCCATCAACCGAAGTCCCCAGAGACCAAGGGTCCACGGACACACGACACGACATGACACGGTCTTGCACAGTATGTGCGACTTGACCGACAGAAACTAGAAGGCCTCGCCAATGTTCCTCACCAGCAAAACAAAGCTGTCGAGGTACAGTACCCGCAGGCACTTAGACATTCTCGAATGGCACCATTTGATGCACGGAGCACCGGACAGTGTGGATTAAGCAAGGGTCCTCCCCCATCCCCGGAACTGGAACTGGAAAGTATAAAAATGTACAGTATGGAGCTAGGACCCCGATACCCGGGGCCTGCAGGAGAGACAGAGACAGGAGGAGAGACATTGTTGTCTGTCTCATCCCAGCTCAACCAAGCGCCCTATTAATTTCACGGAAACGCGATCGTCGAACCCGGTTGCATGGCACAGGGTTGCTGAGCAATTCCCCCTTCTGGCCGCGCCTGATTCCAGACCGCTCTCTCTGTTGTGTTGGGGGCTGCTGCTCCTTGGCTTTCTTTTGTGTTTGACTTGACGGCTCAACCATGTGTGTCTGACACCACGACACCCTCACTTTTTTCCGATGACATTCTTTCTTTGACGACGGACAGTCCGATTCCGTAGTTCAGATGACAAAGCAGTAGTACTGTACAACGAAGCGAAGCGAAGCACGAGAGGACCGTCGAAACTTCGAAACAAAGATCTACTAATCTTTCGCCATCCGCTATAGGCATGGCCTCGAATATCCCTTTGATCCGATTCGTCAGAAACAGCGAGGCTAGAACTCCTGAGTCGAGTCGAGTCGTTGGACCGGCCGGTGGGTCCCCAGTATTTCTAGGGGTCCAACCTACCTACGCGGGAGGGGGTGGTTTTTGAACATGGGTCGCTGGTAGATGTTGAACAGATATCACAGTGTTTATGCCGCTGATATACTGTTACAACCCCATAAAATGCCTTATATGGCCTGACATTGTGTTATCTGATTGGGACACAGCTGATCTGTGTACAGTGCGTGGCATAAGCTTTTACTGTAAATCATATTCAAGGTCAACATAATGTTCATACCTTAACATCATGTTGAGACCTCTTTTCATTTTAACCCTCTATATCATATACCGATTACAGGGCATTTTGCCCTGTAACATACCCCTATCAGGCACCTTTAATTGGCTACAGCGGGCACCTTCAGTTGACTGCAGCGGGCACCTTTAGTTGACTGACTGCAGCGGGCACCTTCAGTTGACTGACTGCAGCGGGCACCTTTAATTGACTGACTGCAGCGGGCACCTTCAGTTGACTGACTGCAGCGGGCACCTTCAATTGAGGTGACTGTATAAGGGGGTGACTGCGGATGGTATATAACCTGTAAAATCTACACCCCTGTTACTATTACGTAATGTGACTGTAAATGTGTAATGTGGCGTAGTGGTTAGTGTAAATGGCTACAGTGTATATATATATAATAAGGTTAAGGTTATAGGTTCGAATCCTGAAAAGTGTAAAAAAAAAAGTAATTTTTTTCTTTTTTCTCTTTTTTAATATACCTTATAACACTATGTTTTTACTACTATATGGTTTTTATTTTAGCATAATAATATTATTAAAAAATCGTGTTTTATTATTATTATAAAAAGGCTAAAAATAGTATTTTTTTTTAATAGGGTTTTGCCCTTATAATATAATAAATAGGGCTAAAATCATGTTATAACCCGTGCCTACATTATGTTAGCCCGGGCACTATGTTAGGCACCTTATATCGTGTTGTGGGTCATGTTCAGAGACCCCCCCCTCCCGCGTAGGTAGAACGCACAGTTAGTGAGTAGGGGTCCTATCCTAGCTATCCCAGACCGTCAACTCCTTTAAGGTACTTTGGCGAGGCAAACAGTGCGGGGCGCCAGGGACGCCCGCTAGGCCCGCTCCAAGGCTGCAGACAGAACGACTCGACTGCAGTCGGGTGTGACTGAACCTTGGTGATAGGCGCAGCAGCGCATTATCATGCAGGGACGGGCACTCGTCGAGGTTGAGGTGACCACCTCACGGACCGACAGTGGGCGCAATACTGTCCTGTCCTGTCTCTCCTGAGTGAGGCCTTCAAGGCGGTGATGCTACCAACCAAAATGACTGGTCATGAGCCCCCTTCCTCTTCACTCAGGAGGTTGGTTATGTTATCCAAAGTCCCAACGAACGAAGCATTGCAAGCGCCTGTACACCATTGACTTGGTTTTGGAACAAAGCCGTCCGGAAAAAGAAACAGAGTTAGGTTGTTATCACTTATCAGTACCACGCGGTACTTTAGTTACACCAGCGATAAGCAATTAGCCTATTAGGAGACAGAGATTAGGACTACCCTACCTAAGCCAATACCGACAAGGGTGGCAACGCTTCCGACAACGGGGGGCGCATCTGACTCTTTCAAACCCCTAGCAAGGCCCTTCGCTTGATCAGCCTCAGAAACTGGGGATTGAGATTGCAAATCCGTCTCTCTTTTTACCCTGTCACGACACGACTCAGCCTGGTCAAAGACCCGTTCGGAGGATACAAGGCGGCTTCACGAAAGGACTACCCCGCATTCTCGATCTTGAGACACGATATCAATTTCCATGATCGAGAGAGCCTCGTCTGCTCTTCTCTACGGACAGACGATATCTATTATGGATTTGTACTCTAGATTAGGATCTTTGCCATAAGTGATGAAATATTTATGTAAACTTAGTTGGAGGTTAGTGGACTCTTTGCCTCGTTTATTTTGGCGCCATTGTTAAAAGTTTCAAGTTTTGTTGCTCGCGGAGACACATTCTAGTTATGTAACAATAGAGGGGTGATTAAAGAGAACAGCAAAGGGAAATGACGGCGCAAACGAAATTAATCGACTGTCTATTACTCCATTACTCTTAAGACGAGTGCATACCAAATTACCCAAATCGTCTTGGCTGGCAATATCCCATGAAAGGACCACTATGCTAATGCATCTTCATGGCATTGCCATTGACCCTTGGCTGAAGTTGGGAATAGTTAGGCAGGATGTTTTGAGACACCGTGGGAATGCCACTGCCCACGGCCTTATTATGTTGTCTCATGATTCCCAGCGCTATCTCATCAGGAGTCTGTTGAGGAGGTGGCAGCAAATGGGAAGAGAAAGCCATATTCCCGTTGTGAGGAGTCGGAATGCTATGAGGATTCATTCCCATCAGGGCCTGCTGCTGAGGTAGCACAGGGATGAACTCAATACGTTGAGCAGCAGGCCGACCCATGAAAGCACCGCCATCCATGGGCGTGTTGGTCGGGATCGCCCCCCAGCTTTCGACACTGGGCCCTGGGGAAGACCAAGTCATACTCCCGATGTGAGGAGACGGAGTGACAGGAGGATTAAAGCCCATCCGCGCCTGCGCCAGTTGAACATGACGATTGAGTTGATCATCAATCTTTGGTTTAAGCCTGTAAAGAGGGCGTTTGGCCTCCTCAGGTTTCACCTTCTTGGCCGCGCGCCGGCCATTTCTAGCGGTACGTCGTTTCGGAGGCGAGGGCTCGGGTTCCCTCTCTCTCTTTACACCTCGGGTCTCGGCCTGAGGGACAGCCTTGAGATTGGGTGCGGCACTCGGAGCAGGTGAAGACTGGGGGACACTGGCGTTCTCAGTTGGTGACTTGGTCTGCTGTCTGTTCTGGATAGTTGGCGCTTCGCTTGTAAGGAGAGGGGCTCCAGTGATGGGGTTCTCGGGTTGTATAGTCCCGTCTGCTTGGGCTCCGTCCTGGTCCTGTTCTATAATTCGTAGTAAGGCATTTGTAATTTCCTCATCACTGTACGCCGGTGGGTTGGTGAAGGTTTCTTGTTGGAATAAAGGCAACCTGATGGGAGCGTTATCTATGCAAAGGTTCAGGGCGGTATTGTCGTCGTCGTCGATGATCTCAACAATGGGAGTCGATTGGCCCTGTATGTCTTGAGACTCTGAATTAACCTTGTTAGTTGTGCTCAGCCAGAAAGAACATGGCAAAGGATGCATATACTTACCCATTTCACCCAGAGAGGGGTCTAGTAGAGTATCAAATGATTCTTCTGAGTTCATGATGTTGGTGTTTGACACTGATATCGGTATAGATGGATTTGCTAAAGCCAATGATGATAAACTTATGAAAATGATGGTAGGTGAAACAAAAGGAATAAAAAGGGTGATCAAGTGCCTTCTTATACCTCATTAGTTTCGCAGGCACTGAGCAGTTTAGCCTTCCTTCTTGTCGAATATAAGCTTATAGTTGCTAATTAGAGTGTGAACGCAGTCTCAACACCACAATCTTTAATAAATTACCGCAAAGAGGTAAAACCGCATGGCCAATGACGCAAGCCGTACAGAAGACTCACGAAAGCTAAACAATTCTCTGTGCCTGAACAAAACCTTCATCCTCACGCTCTGTCGAAGGCGCAGGCGATTGAGCGTCCAAAGAGGGCTCTGGATTTTGAATCAAGCTTTGCTGTTGCCTCTCCACGTGCCTTCTCCAAGGTTTGTATAAAAAGATTGATCCAAGACCAACGATCAGGAATACGCCACAGATGCTCCCGCCGACAATGTCAAAGTGGTCGCCTATCGAGGAAACTCCATCCCAGAACCGCCCCTGAGGGTCTGCGACGTTCTGTATCAGGGAGAGGACCTGGACGATGCCGATGAATGCTGATACCACGACTGTAATTCCTGTGAGGACGATGGAATAGTACAGAATAGCTACCACGTCTCTTGAGAACGCTTTTGATGTGTACAGGGCCATCATGAGGGCTCCGTCTGTGGTGTCGAGCATGCACATGCCAGCTATCACGCATGATTAACCTCCAACTCTAAGACAGATTCATCGCCACTCACCTGTGAAGAGAATAGGAAAAATTAGAATCAACCAGATGCTCGTCCCTTGTACCGCCTGAATGCTCGCAATACCCAGTATCGCAATCTCCGAGCTTGTATCGAACCCAAGACCGAATACCACGCCCAGGGGGTACATTTTCCAAGGTTTGTCAATAACTCGAAACAACCTTTTGAAGACTCGCGTCAGAAACCCTCCTCCCTCTAGAGCAAAGTGATCCTGAATCTGAGTTTCTTCTTCGACGAATCCCTCGAGTCGAACCTGGTTTCTCCGCTCTTGCAGAAGCGTTTGCAAGCGCTGGATGAGCTTGTACAGAACCCAGCCATTTCCTATACAGAGAATTATAAGAAATGTGGCGCTGACACTCGTGCCAACTATATTCCCTACGTGCTGAAACCCATCAAACCTTTCTCTTAAAGCGCCACTCGTAGCTGCGACGACGATGCATGTTACTATGACGATTGTGCTGTGTCCTAAGGAGAAGAATGTCCCCACTGTAGCTGGACGTTGACCTGATGCTATGAGACGACGTGTCATCAGATCAATAGCTGCAATATGGTCTGCATCCAAAGCATGGCGAAGACCAAGGACGTATGAGAGAGCAGCTGGTGAGATGAGGCGTGGATGGAAGTGCAGAACAATGCCTGCGGCGATCCATACCAGAGCATTGACTGCGATGAGAGTCGCTATAGCAAAGATACTATTGTTTGGTATCCCATTGAGAAATTTGGGTTTGCTGAGTGTTTGAAGGCGAGGGATCGTGAAGCGTGGCATTGTAAAAGCGATATGGTGAAGATTAAAGTGGTGATGCAAATGATGGTGTTGAGCTCACCACGAAACAATCACTGACAAAGAATCACAGAAACAGCAATAATAGAGCATAAAGAAGAATTTGTGAATAGAAGAAAAAGGGCTGATATTTTCTCACCCCCACAAACATTCTAGACCATCACAAGTCGTCGTCGTAGCATCATCAAAAGCCGGCGGGCCGTAGTGTCGTAGTGCGGGGTGGGTCAAGCCTTGGCCGCCGGCCGCCGATGTTATCTCGGTGCGGGGTGCACTCTGCATTACATTATCGCATTCTGATGAGTAATGACGAGTTCCGTGTAAGTCTCTTCTATGCTTATTGGCCAGACAAGTTAAAGCTCTTCTCAAATGTATCCTCATCCTCCTCTGCGACTTCAAAGTCGAAGCGCGTTACGTCTTCTGCAAAGGGCCAGAGATATTGACTTGTGACCCTGTATCTCATTAACTTCTGTTCTTTTGGATAATCGGGGGGTGGGTTTACCTGTGATGCTCACTGCTCGCTTGATAGGCTGCCAGCGCAGCTTTGTCGTGGTGGAAACTTAACAGACATATCTGAAAACCTTTACTCCTCGCAATGGGGTCGGTAATAGATGGACCCCCTACGATAAGACGCTCGTCTTTGACGCATGATAATGTCTTGAGGGTTTTGAGTTCTTTGACGAATGTCTCGCGATGTGACTCGTCGACATCGGAGCGAAACTTAAAGAGAACTGTGAGGGTGAGTCAGAGAGGGATAAGTTACTTTTGAGGCGAAAGAGGAAACGCACCAATATGAACGACTGTCATTGTGAAATGAGTGAGTAATTTACCAATTGTTTGTCTCTATGCAAGCGATGTAGATGAGTTTAAATGTCTGGGGCTTGGCTTGAACTCCACTAACAACCGGAACACCAGGACGGGTTTGCGCCGCACGGTGGGCCGAGAGTCGGGGAAAAGCCGCCTACACAATTTGGCCTGGTGTGTCTGGAATTGTGTAATTAGCTCACTGGGAAGAGAAACTATAAGTTTTCTGATGAAGTTAAAGCTCAGTTGCTGAGGGAGACCAAATAACCGTTGGTGTTAATGTAACGGTAGGTAATGCCGCCAACTCACTAACATGCAGAACTGCAGACCTCAAATTTGGCATCACCAGATATTGCACGTATTCCCAACACAACTCCATCAACTCGCCTTCTTTTTCTGGCATTATACTTTGCTTACTCTGCAACAAGCTTCGTCGTTCCATATCATTCTATAATCTTATTTTCTCTTCCAAAAACTCAGATAATGTCTATTATTTAACATTCACGCTCCGTAGGTATGGGAATACTTCCCAAGAAACACCGGAACCTTCACACGTCTGTACACCAATGCAAACAACGTAAACCAGCATGCTACATGTAGTCAACAAGTCTCATTGGACAAGCATTCTTTCACGTCATGTTACTCCGGGGCTAAGCCAGAAGCCCCCTTCAGGCTTTTATATCTACACGACTTAAATGCCCTCACAAACTGTATCCCATGACAAAAACTTACAAGCTTTATCTTAACTCAAACCACATCTTATCAAACCTCAGCTATATTTCACAAAGCTACTTCCTCCACGTCACCAAGGCCTAAGCCCTCCCCGTAGAGCTCGTTATCCCTCCATCAACCACAATCCTCTGCCCAGTGACATATCTCGCCTCATCAGCCGCCAAAAACACAACCGCACTCGCTACATCCCACGCATCCCCCATCCTCCCCATCGGAACCTGCTCCTCCCTCCCCTTGCAAAACTCCTCGTACCCCTTCCCAAACCTCTCCGCCAGGCTTCTTGTATAAGGCGTGTTCATGAGCCCAGGCACGACCGCGTTTAAACGTACCCCTTTAGGGGCGTAGATTACGGCGGTGGCTTTGACGAATTGTAGAATGGCTGCTTTGGCGGTGTTGTATGCTACTTGGGGTTTGCCGATGTATCGGAGTCCTGCGATGCTGGAGATCCAGATTATGGAACCGGTTTTTTGGGATTCCATTATTGGGAGGACGTGGTGGCAT
>JAAOAR010000017.1:0-43599 GCA_013395995.1 Fusarium pseudoanthophilum | reverse complement strand
TACAATATCTAAGAATTATAATTCCATCATGGCTTAGCTTGCGTTTAGTCTCAAGCTGAAAGAAAATGACGCGGGATAAAGGGAAACTGGCGGATTGGAACACCGATGATGCTGGCATGCGTTCTTTGTTAGCTATGGGATATTTGAGTACTTGTGACGCCCAGAAAGCCTCGAGCTGATTCCTGCATGTCAAAGAACGCTGTTGTTCCCTCCCCCATCTTCGCCTCCCCCTTCACTCACTCCCTCTCCACAATCTGTACCTGCAGCACTGGCCATGCAGGTGTTCACTACCAAGATGGAGTCGAGAAGAACTGTCATCCTTCCCGACATGTTCACAGCATTCGTGGTCGAGACTCCTCCCATGAATCCCAACTATGAAACAGTCAAGCCCATATCCGAGAGGTGGCTTGCAGAGTAGGCTGCCCTCGATCTTGATGCATACCCGTACTAATGCACTATTAGGAAATGTTCCTTCTCACCTCGAATGAAGAAAAGAGTTGAGTTCTGCGACTTTGCCGTCTTTATCTCCATCGCTGCTCCTGATGCTCCATTCGACAAGCTCAAGACGATGTGTGATTGGGGGAACTGGGTAAGTCGACCATGTCTCTTGCTCTATCGCTACTCTGACATTTCTTCCAGGTTTTCCCTTTCGATGATAGTATGTACTGTCATTCAAGTTGATTGTTGATTATGCGGGCTAACAATTGCAGTGTTTGATGAAGGATCATTGAAATCAGATCCGAAACGGTCGCAAGTCGTCATCGATAGCCTCATGGCAGATATGCTAGACCAGACTTATACCAGACCAAAGAGCGCTGTAGTCCAGGCCCATGACGACATATTCCGAAGAGTGTCACAGGTTAGTTCAGCTCTATCACATGACGTTATCACAATCTGACATTTTACAATCACAGGGCTCAACACCTGGCAGGTTACCCTCAAACAATCTTGACATGGACGTCACTAATAATCTCAGGTGCTCGTAGAAGATTTGCTCTGGCAATGAAGCAATACACAGACGGGGTAGTCCATCATGTGAAGCAATTCTCTACAAACAGCATTCCTAGTATCCAGGAGATGCTTGATACAAGGCGGCTTTCGTCAGGGGTGACGCCCTTGTATCATCTGATAGAATATGCTCATGATATCAAGTTACCAGATGAAGTATTCCAGAACCCCGTTATCAAGAAATTAGAGCTTCTGGGTGCGGATTTTGTCTTGCTGTAAGAATTACGCATTGTTCGCCTTGGCTTCAGATAACTAATCGAGATACAAGGTCCAATGACATTTTATCTTACCGAAAGGAAGAGGTGAGTCGACCTATCGCCCATAATATCTGACAGCAGGACACTAACATGATGTAGAATGACGACTGCCCATTCAGCATGGTCGCAGCTTGTCGAATGACTGGCCAATCTCCACAAGAGGCATTCGATACAGTCGGGACCCTTCTTGAGGCAAGATACCAAGATTGGCAGAATGCAATTGAGCAACTGCCAAGTTGGGGACCTGAGATCGACGCGAATGTCGCTCGTTATATCCAAGGCATTCAAAATGTAGTGCAAGCCAACATCACATGGAGGTACCAGATTCTTCCGAAAAATGAAACCGATTAAATGCTGACAACATCCGACAGCTTCCGATCGGGAAGATATTTCGGGAAACAAGCGCCCGAAATTCGACGGACGAGAAAGATTGATGTGATGGTTAATCCACCATTTTTACAGGCGAGACAAAGTCGGTCTGGGTGGTCAAGATTGGTCATTGGATCATTTTTCGGACGGTTCTTTGGGTCGTTCGTCATTTGTTTTATGTTTGCTTTTTATTTTACCATTCTGAAGGGTTGAGGGAGGGGGAGTCACGGACCCGACAATTCGGATGACCTCCTTCGGCGTTAAACCGGCTGTAAATATTGACTTTAGATTGATTAAAAACATCAAAGCTGAGACAATTGACCAGCTTCGTGATCAAGGTTTGTCAGTGCGCCCGATCTGCTGAAAAAAAAGGCGGACAGCGGGCGGGAAGCCCCTCAGTAGCGAAGAGTCTGTGTGTCCAACTGTACTGTAAAATACTTGTGCGTCACTGAAAATCCCGCTGTCCAGGGAGAGCTGACAGGCTGATCACTTCCCTAAACGTCCTCAAGCCTACGACATGGGCATGCATGTCAGTGGATCGAGGGCTTCCCATCGGGCCAATACATTAGTTATTCCCGAGTTCCCAACCAGTGAGAGCCCCCGTTCTGTGAGGGGAGAAAAGAGCGGGATCCCGCTTTGTGTGTCATGCTACATATGCTTATGCTGTTGGTGAGGCCCGTATCACTTCACCTTATGCACTCTGTCTTCGGGCGTCATGCCGAAGGCTTTCGGCCGATGTATTTCGGCCACCACCGACTTTTTAGCTGCAGTACAGAAACCCGAAATTGAATCCGTCGTCTATATCATAGACCGATCTAATGTTCATGTTTGCACTTTTACTAAACCTTACTTTAGCGGATTTATCTAAAAATGTCTACCAAACCGCTGACTAAAACGCCATCCCTCAAACGGTCACGGGTCCAAGCAGAGGACCAAGATAACAATTACGATGTCTCCGAAAATACAACCCTGAGCCATTTATTACATACAGATGAGGCTCATCTCGATGACGGATTTTCCTACTCACTAGTCAGTTCATCAGGCCCGATAAAAAAAAGTCGTAGCGATAGTTCTGACTGTATCTAACCGCGTCTACAGCATAATAACAAGGACCAGCATGACCTAGTAACTCTGGATGCTAGCGCTGACTCTCAATTACAAAATGCACTCCGCTTTCTCCCAGCCAAGCCTCAATTAGGTGAGCATCTCGTAATCTGACCTTATCTCTCACATCTGACATTTTCCAAGACGCTCTGATTGAAGCCTTCTTCAGCAATGTTAATCACCACTACAACTTCATACACCCACCAGCCTTTATACGACAATACGTCAATTGGTCGAGCAGAACGCAACAGCGATGTGCCCAGGATCTTCAACTCACTACCCTCATCTTCATGATGTGCGCTTGCGTCACGCAGCATCTTGACATTGACGCGCAACAACCACCGAAGGATGTTTCCAAGGCGTATCATGATGCTGGGACACGCCTTGCCGAGGCAATACCAGCTGGATCTTATCATCTGATTAATCTTCAGTGGAAAGTTCTTTCTATCTGCTGGTTCAAAGGCGAAGCAAAATTCACCGAGGCCTGGCATACGATTGGGCTCGCTGTGCAAGAGGCATATGAGCTGGGTGAGTCAATAACAAGTATAGACCAATCAGGCTCTTACTGAACATCTTATGCAGGACTACACAAGTCTCGACACAAGACACAGGATATTGAGGTGCAGATTGGTCGACGAGCCTGGCGCGTGCTATACTGCTGGAACTGGTATGTGGAACAGGACGAAGATAACGAGTCTCCAATAGCTAACATCACTCAGGCAATTATCGTCAATACTAGGCCGGCCTTTCATCATGAATGACATCGATTCGGATCCTGAACAACCCGACCTGAAAAATACAACGCCAACACCGACACTCCATACCAAGCTTCAATACCAACTCATATCATCTCTGGCCAAGCGTTGGCAGACACCTCAAAACATCAATACGCCATCCCGAGTCCGAGAATACAAGAAGATGGTAGAACATCACGTATCCTCCTTCCCAGCTGTGTTTGCTCTAGATAACCCAGACACTTCGAAAGATGCTGAATGGCCATGGGTCGTGACGCATCGCTACTACGTCCAGGCAATGGCGTTCTTTATGATTCTCCAACCTTACAAAGCCTACTTACTGCATCCATCGACAAACTTGTCTGTACCCGAGATACAGCAACTCAGAGCAGAAGCGGTAGAGTGCTCGCTTAAGACGTTGCAAATCGCAACACAATGGGCATCTCGAGTCTCACAAGGCGATGGGCAGTTTCACCTTGTGGTTCTTTGTCTCTTCGATACAGCTGCTTTCTTGTCTATGTCTCTGCAAAAGGACCAAGTGAAGGACTTTCCTCGACGACATAAAGCTGTTGCTGCGGTTAATGAGGCTGCTGCGACATTGAAGGAACTTCAGGCAATATCACGGGGAGCTGGATCGTCGCATGGACTTTTATGCAAGATTTTACGCAAAATGGATTGGAATACTACGGAGAAATGAGAAACGTTATGACTTACGATTTATGTCACGTATTATACCTAGTTGCACTCAGGTGCTTTTATATCAGAAATGATGAATGCTTATGATCTCTCAAGCCTCTCCGTGATCGATTATGTCATTTCCCATCAGCCCAAAATCTCTCCAAAGCATCTTGCCGAACTTCATATGCCCAGTGGTGGCACGTCTGATGCACAACAGGGCTCACATCAACCTCATCTTCGTCCCTACCATCATCGGCAAAAACCGTCCTTATCCCCAAAGTTACGTACGTTTTGAGCAATACGCGTCGCCAACGACCCGTGTCGCCAACACATTTCTTCCAGCGACTGATCTGGCGCTCGTCGTCTGAACATCGACGACCCATCCAAAAGCGACAATACCACTGAAACCAGCCCCGAACGTCGTACTCGTGTGCGATCCAGCCAGCTGCTTCCCATTCCTCGATGCTTTGCCCGCACGCGACGCCGTATTTGTTTATCTCGGGGTTGTACGTGTCGCTGATGAGATACTCATCCACGCTCAATCCCACGGTCCAGGATGAAGGCAGTTCTCTCCAATCGTCTTGTACGGTAATACCCAGATGCTTTGAGAATAAAGGTCGCCAGTAAGAGCCGCCAAAGCTGCCTTCGCGGATGATCTCCTCTGGAGATTTGTTGGGCCGGAAATCAGGATGAGACTCGAAGTGAAATGCTCCAGATGTGTCGCGCGTCGGCTCATCAGCTTCTGGCCTCCAACTTATCCACCCTTCTGTGATCGATTTGACGTCTTTGGGTTTTTGAGTGTTTAAAGAATCTGAACTCGTTGGCTGCGCAACATTGTCGTTGTACCCCGTCCGACGCTTTTTGGTGGTTCTAGTGGATGAACGAGATACAGATGCATTATCTCGATCATCATCATAACTCGGCTTCGTGCTGGCTTCCGCTATGCGCCTAGACTGTCTTGTAGGGGCGCGTGGTGAAATAGCCTTGCGTTTATCCCTTTTGCTTGCAGACTTAGATTGAGGATCGGCCTTGGGTATGGGATTCCTAAGTTCGCTGAGAAGTATCTCATTCTGCTTAATGTTTTGTTGTCGCCTTGTCGCAAAGTCAGCCATTTTGATATATGAGACGCGTTGCTGGTGATGGCTGCGCGTGGCAGGCGTCAATGCAGTTGGAAGTAGTGGATATTAAAGCACTACGTCATAGACCTTATGTTACACTGTGGCAGACGAACACAGTTAGTTTCAGCCGATTTTAAGACATATAGGGTAGTTAAATAATTGTTTAATCTTTTTTAATTATAAGATAAAATTAATAAAGTAAAGTAATTAATCAAGAACTAAAAATATAACTAGGGAAAGTTATAAATCTTCTTAACCTTGGTTAAAAACTTCTTTCTAGTTAACTGTATGCGTGATAAAGGCCGGGCCGGAAGCCGGACCGGGTCCACTCAAGTTTCCGGCAAAGAGATTAGGTGAATCTGCAAGTTGACACGAAGCTGATGCCCCTACAAGTGTTCAAAAGTCATCTTGAACTCGTTGATTTTACTCTACACTTTTTAAGTCATCTGCAAGATATTCATTTACTCATTCCTGATCTACAATTCCCACTTTCCAGCTTTGACCAGTCACCATGCATGCCCACAATATTCTCCAACAAATGAGACGTGCCAGTGTTCGGGGCTTACCCCATTATTGCTTTCAATTAGGGACCCGGAGCTCGTTTACAACCTCAGCCGTTGCTTTATCAATCGACAGATCTAATGCAATCGGGTTCATCGGCCTCGGCGCAATGGGTAATCATATGGTCAGCTCCTGCACCTTCAATTCACTTCTCAGATCGGCTGTCTGACCTGACTGAATAGCTTAACAACCTTATCTCCAGATATAGGAACCCCGCCAATGGAAAGGAGGTCGGCTTCGCATTGTGTGATGTGAACCAGGCCGCGGTAGACAGTATCATCAAACGCCAAGGCTCTGAGTACCCCGATGTGGCTCTCATTAGTTGCTCATGTAAACATGCACCATAGCACAAGACTTCTCATATATGTAATGATGTCGCTAATACCTCATAGCACCTTATGATGTAGCACAACATGCTTCTACCATTATCACCATGGTTCCCACTGGAAAGCATGTCCAGGAAGTGTATACTGGCCAAGAAAATAGTGTCCTGAGCGCTCTCAAAGCTATGAGTCAAGATCAGCGCACAGATACTCTTTGCATTGATCAGTCTACGATCGAGCAAAGTGTTAGCAAAGCGGTCGCCTTGGAGCTGCGAAAAGTCGGCGCAGATCTGGTGGACGCCCCAGTTTCTGGAGGTAAATCGAGTGAGATCATTTCTGTCATGGCAACTAATCCGAAACGATACAGGTGTGATTGGTGCAGAAAAAGGCACTTTAGCCATCATGGTTGGCGGGTCAAAGACCTCTTACGATCGCTCAGTCCCCGTACTTCAGGCCATGGCTCGCAAGGTCACATATTGTGGTGATCTCGGGGCTGGACTGGCCGCCAAGATCTCTAATAAGTACATCGCCCATGAACCGTCGGCTTTTGATATACTTGCTGACCGCAGACACTTGTATAACATATAGTCTCCTACTTGGTATCACCATGCTTGGCCTGAGGTGAGTTGGGAACCAATCATACCCTCCGAGAGTCGAAAGTAGAGGCTGATAACATCAAGTGAGGCGATGTTGCTGGGGAAAAGACTCGGGGTTGTTCCTCAAGTGCTTGCCGATATCATCAACAACTCTACGGGTCGTTGCTGGTCCAGTGAGGTAGGTTTTCCATATGGCGGATCGGCATCTTGCAGTCAGAGTATACGCTGACCTTCATTTCTAGATCAATCACCCAGTTCCTGGGGTCAAGGCTGGAGACTCTAGCCCCCCGGCTCATCGGAACTACGAGGGCGGCTTTGTTACCAAGTTGGCTCATAAGGATCTCGCTCTCGCTGTATCGGCTGCTGAAGATGCCAATGTCCCTCTCGCGGTGGGAAGATGCGTTGAGGAGACGTATAGACCGTTGGCTAAGTCCAAGGAGTTTGGAGACCGTGACTTCAGTGTCATATACGAGGCTCTGGATTCCCTGGGCTTTACTAGGCAAAGCTCGAAGCTGTAATCTTAGCTGTGAACCAGGTGTCGTGCAATTCCTCAGACACCCATAACTTGGTCATTGGCCAATGGAAATCGGTCACTTTATACCTCGCTTCAAAACGGAGACTTGGCATGGGGAGCCTTGATAGCTTCAAAGCATGATCCATTACGTATTTCTAATACTACTTGCTATCTGTGAAGATGGTCTTCAATTCCCGTTGGCTATTACTGTTGAGCTGCCGCATTAAAACTAGATAGCAAAGCATAATCGATGGGACCAAACAAGTCGATCCAAGAATTTGGCATTGGACTATTCGATTCCTGCCCACTAGTTTGCGCATCTTGGCAGAGTTGATTCGACATTGTGTTGTAGTCAACCAAAGACCACATAGCTTCTTCCTGTTCAGGCGTGAAGCTTAACCCCTGGGTGAGGCTATTCAATTGGCGGCCCCCGAACCCATCGAAGACTATCTGGCGCAGTGTCGTGGCCTGCCGACGATAGTTAGTACAAAAACGAGACAAAACTGAGATCTAGCACGTCACCATTGTTCTGACATTACTCCAGTGATGACCAATGATATCCAGGTAGCCCAAGGCCTCCTCGAGCAATATCTGGGCCTCTTGGCAAGTTGGCGAATCCTCGTCATGTGTCCGTAAAGCGATAATGGAGCCCGCGACTGTCACAGCATAGCCGCTAGACGATGAGTGAAACGAGAAGCCCAGCCTGCGCGAGTCCCGGATAAGAGCCATCATCTGCTGTGCGTGAAGCCAGGCCAAGTCAGATGATCGCTTGATGAAACTGATTGGGGCAAGGTTCCGGCATGTGTTGATGCGGCGACGTAGTAAGAAGGGATGGTTGAGTAGACAATAGCAGAGGTGAAATAGTGCTCGAGAGAAGATGATCGGGCCGGAGGACTGGCTGTCTACTAAGCCTTCAGCCAAGATATAGGGTGCGAGCATGTCATCGACTGGTCTCTGTATTTCCAGGTATGCTTCGAAATGGAGAAGATCGGACTCAATGCCGGCGAAGTCCGAGCCAGGATCCCAAGGTGGATGCGGGCCTCTAATGTTGAAGTCTCGAAGCACGTATTGTGCACATCGACCGAGGATCTGCGCAATAGCAATGACCTGTGCAAAAGGGCATTGGCGTTGGGATATTGAGAGAGTCCGGTTCGTCATCTCGTCCAACGACTGTGTTTTGACACCAAGGCCGTCCCTCCATGTTGACTCATCACACGGCAGTTGTAGGTGGCACGACGCATCAACGATGGCCGGTGGCCGACCACGACCGCACGAGACCAAGCGATCCAGCAGATAGACCGACCAAAACACGCGTCGTCGCTCTTCCTGCTCGGCATACGAGAGATGCGCTGCGTTCTCTAGCATGAGCCCGCAATCCTGTGCGATCCTGACAGCCAGGCCGACTTTGACCCACGCAGAGCCATGGCGTAATCGACCAGCTGTACCAGTGATGAGCGTCCGGCACAGTGAGCATCAACGCATCTGGAGACTGCAAGACGTACCAGTAAAGTCGAACAAGCCCAGCAAAGCAACTGTCTGGACCGTAGACACCTCTGCCACCTTGCCCACGGTGAAACAGTCCGACACAATGAGTTTCCAAGACCTGTTGGCATACTCGACAGACATCTCCAATGAGCGGTCTGAATAGTAGGGATGCGAGCAGAACCGGACTGCAGTCGCCATGACGGCTAGGACTAAATGCTTAGGGATGGCTTGTTGAGTCAAGCCCCGCCGGAATGTCTCTTCGTGAAAGAACGAGTAGGGCTGGTTCTGGCAGTAATCGAAATACGAATCAACGACTGCAATGAGCACATCCTCCGGCGTCCCAAAGTCCTCGATGGCAGGGTCATCATGCGGCGAAGGCTGGAACGTAGTGCCACCTGTCCTAGAGCTGCTGACCCTGTCAGGACGCCCGGAAGAAGCCGGCAGCCCTGCCGGTATGGTATCCAAATTAGTATTACTGCTATCTAGGAGCGCAACGAGGCATCTTTCGATCCTACGAAGCTGTTTAGCAACACGATTCCTTATCGCTGGGACACAAGCTCACCGTTGCAGGCTTGATCCCATGGACTCGATCTTTGCCTCTAGTGTCCCAATCCTACTAACGAGCTCCGAAGTCTAACATGTAGGCTTTAACACACTGGTGGGTAGATGAATGTGGAGGCAGGTCAATATATACCTGTACATCGCTTGACTCAGAGATTTGTGTTTGTCGATAAGTCTCCGGGTCATCGATGGCGATACTCGGCGAGCGAGTCCTTTGCTGCCTAGGAGCCTGCCGCCGAGAAGCCTCAACAGGATATACACAATCTTGCATTGTTACACAAAAGCCCGATAAGCTTACTGTTGGATGCGAAGCATCACTTACCAATCTTGAGTCGTTGGCACTGTCCGCATACAGGTCGATCGCCAGTACACCGGCATTTTTTCCGTCTTGGGTAATCAGCTATCTACCGCGCGCAGGCCTAAGAGGCGGGGTAGGAATTGCGTACCTGCACTGTAGGCATGCTTGGGCAATACGCTGCACTGGAAAGTAAGTATCGGCGCTGCTCCCCATGACACAGATAAGCAGGACACGGAGCGGATGCTTGCGTGCTGGAGCGTGAATGGAGTCGACGAGTTGTTTGGTCTGGCTCCTCACGGTGGGAATCCGGACCGCGAACTACCGACTAATCCACGCCTGCCTGTTTTCGGCCTAGCCACATGCAAGGAGACAGCAGTTGATTACAACGTGGAGTATGGCCGGACCGTCTCCACTTGTCGGAGTCCGAGACCGTGTCTGGATGCGTATGATCGCGGTTTTCGGAGTCAGATGCCGTAGTTGCAGTAATGGACCATAATTCAAAAGTATGATTCAAGGACATTATAGAGGTTCAAACATCCAAGACCATCAATCGGACAGCCAAACACAGAGTACACAGCAGGAAGGGCCACCAAACAGCTACACAGCAACGCAGGAATGGACCCCGAACCCCATATCTCTATGTAAGCATCTCAAGCAAGGCAGCTTCTCTTGGCGGCCTAAACGCTGACATGCTTCATCACAAAAGCGAAAGCGGGGAAACGCAAGAGCACATGCCAGTGATCCTCGATGGGAATCAGATCAGCCAAACAGCCTTCAGCTCGTTCCCAGACACCAAATACGGCACCGTGGTCTGGCAAACACTGATCTCAAAGCCGAGCACCTGCTCCGACTCGATGTGCGTAGGAATCGCGACATGTTCCTCCAACGGTACACTCGCCCTGCACCAGCATTCTCAGGCAGAGGTCTACTACGTGCTTGAGGGGTCTGGGCAGGTTGAGATTGACGGGGTCAGTCACCATGTCAAGGCCGGAACTGTGCTATGGATTCCTGGGAATGTGATGCATGGTGCTTTTTGCGGGCCTGATGAAACGCTGAAGTGGCTTTATGTGTTTCCAGAAGCACGGTTTGAAGATATCATTTACAGGTTTAAAGATACATAGTGGGCACTATACTACGCTGAGGATTCTTATAAGAAGCTCTGAATTTTATAGTTAATGAATATCTGATTATCTTGTGCCGTCGCCAATAGATGAAAAACTGCTCGAAATATGTGTTTCACTGCCTTGATATGGGCTTCTAGAAAAGATCCCAATTTTTAATCTTTACCACCATGAGCCAAGTGATGTCAATGAGTTGTTCTATCCTTAACATGTCAAAGCCGTCGCCATCTGAAAGAAACTCAGATTATCGATGGCGCTAAGGCAAGGAATAAAATGTTAATACCGAATTCATGTAACAAAGAACAATAGATATAAACGCACCCTGGGAGTATCACAGTTTCGGTGAACTCATACTGGAGATTATCTGGCAGCCAAGTCACTCACGGACCGTACCCACTCTCCCCTCGAGAACGGCCCCATATAGATAGCGGACCCATGAAATAATTACCGTATAGTTCCCGATTCGCAGATATGCCAGAAGCAATATCTATAAGATAAAGTAACAGAAGTCGCTTTGCCAAACACTTAAATTCTTTCAATTTACTGGCAAAATCTTTTCCTATCTAACCTTTCTATCTATCAACCATCACCAATAATGACGCACATAGTCTCGGGCGCTGATATCTACGGACAAGGGTCCTGGATTGACTCCAAGGCACCACCGGTTCCCGATGATGCATGTCGACTTCTCAAGATGCTGGCCGAGGCGACGCCCGGATTCACAAAGGACCCCGCCGTTCTGAACACGGTAGCTTTCACCGGTTCCTCCGACACAATCGTACCTGGCCCCTTGAAATCTGCCGTTATCGCTGCAGCTCTGCACGCCATGAGCGGCATTGTCGCTAACGAGCTCCTCGAGCTCAGAGATGGCGAGAGCTCTAGTCGGACTGTGTCGGTCAATACCGACCATGCTGCATTCTGGCTCGGAAGCGTAGGCATGACCAGACGCAACGGGCAGACTGTCCAGGAGCTTGGCAAGGAGGGTAAATTGGGTGCCATCTTCCCTAAAGATCTCCAAGGAGACATCTTCGGAACACCACTCAGATTACGCGCCACGGCGAACTATGAGACCAAGGATGAAGGCGTTTGGTTTCAGCTACATGGGTCTCTAGGGGCAGATCCAGTACTACAAACCATCGGCATAGACCCATCGCTAGAGTGCAGCAGTAACGATGAGGCCACTCGAGTCATTGCGGAGCACGTTCGCAAGTTTGGAGCGCATGAGCTGGAGATGATGTATCTCGTTCAGGGCCTTTGTGGAAGTATCTGCTATACTCCTGGTGGATGGAAACAGACACGCATGGCCAAGGACTTGGCTAAGCACCCCCTTATCAACTACAAGCAGCAGACGCACGCAGTCCCTACACCAGCCATTCCGTTACCAGTATCTGCCGATAAACGACCACTGGCTGGCATCAAAGTCGTGGAACTTGTCCGAATCATTGCAGGTCCCGTTATTGGAACGACATTGGCTGCCCTTGGAGCTGATGTGATCCGTGTGAACTGCAGTCGCCTCCCTGACTTCAATGTAGGTCATTTTCACCCTCTCCCGTGTCCTCACATGAGGTTTTACCATTTATTTGCATTGTCTTCAACTCAAAGTTGTCCACAATGTGTTGAAGCTAACAACGTTTCATAGGGCCTTCAACTGACGCTGAATGCTGGCGTTAGAACTGTGGATATTGACCTGGCCAAAGACGATGAAGTAAAACATCTCTTCGCCTTGGTTGCAGATGCAGACGTCTTTATTCAAGGCTACAGGCCAGGAGTTATTGCTAATAAAGGACTCAGCCTTGATAATCTCCTAGAGATAGCTGGCAAAAGAGGCAAGGGCATCGTATATGTGGAAGAAAATTGCTACGGGCCAAATGGTCCTATGGCCGAGCGACCTGGCTGGCAACAAATCGCTGATGCTGCCTCTGGGTGTTCCTATGTCACTGGGAGAAGCCTGGGGCACAAAGACGGAACATGTGTACTTCCTGCTCTACCTGTGCCGGATATGCTCACTGGTCTAATCGGATGCATCGGCACTATGATGGCCATCAGGGACCGTGCACGTCAAGGCAGATCTTACCGTGTCTTTGCATCCCTCATGGCCGCAGCTTCTCTCCATCTAAGCCCCGAGGTCGGATTATACTCGCCAGCGGTGGTTCAGGACTGCCAAGAAAAGTTCGGTTGGAATGATACCAGTCCTGACCTCTTTGTACTTGAGCTGCTGGACGTAGTACTGAAGGCATGGGCTAAAAAGATGCCGGAGTCCTTCGAGGAGGACTCGCCTTTTATGTCTACCCTCATAGGTGACTGGGGCGAGTTTCAGGTGCTGAAGCCGGTTGTTCAGCTGAGCGAGAAAAACGCATCGCCGTACTACACATCTGCTCCAGAGCCTAACTGCTATCGCGACAGTACTGTAATGGCGTGGCGATAGGATAATGAAATGTACTATGAGCCATACCACTTCGCATTCAGTTTAGACCTTTCAATTTTGCTGCGATACGGCTGAGTTGTTTGAGTGACACAAAGAAGTGAGCTGGAAAGTGAAGGGCGAACGGGTCCTAAAGAAAGGTGGTCTTCCGGCTTCCCAGTTGACAGAGATATATGCCTGTGTCGAGGTTGTAATCCGAGCTACCAGAAGACATTACCCTCTTCCCGGACAGAAATTATAGGTATATTGACCCTTTGCATCCTTGTCGTAGCAGCGAGCGAGTGCGCCAGTGAGACGGTATCGGCCGAATTTCTTCCATGTCTGGAATACAAATTCAAGGTCGTTGGGGTGATAGTACACATCGTCGTCTGTTAAGAGAATGGATTGGGTCTTGAAGTCGGGATCCGGTCAGAACTTTTCGTTGAGGCTGTCTTGTAGACCTCTCCGAAATCGCACAGGAACTCCATGCTTGGATGTAAAGTTTGCCGGCGGTAAATCATCAGCGTCGCCCCAGATGACGACAATTTCATGGAGTGATGGGACTTTTTCTTTAAGTAAGACTGATAGCGTGTAGTTCAGCTCTTTCGGGCGCCGGTAGGTAAGCATAGCGATGGTGAATTTGTCCTCATCTAGATGGCTATACATAGTCTTGGCCGCATTCCAGATAGCCTGAGGACTCCCAGTTCTTGCGATAGCAGGAGTGACTCGTTGGTTTGAGGTTATGACGCGTAGAATGATCTGACTGGCATCTGTGTAAGTCAAACCGAGGATGAGAATTGACGCGACTGTTGTAAAGATGAAGGTTTTATTGATGAGGAGGCGGGAGATGTGTGAGCTCAAAATGTAAAGATAGAGGCTGGACGTTTCGAGAAATCTGCTCCTGGAGCTTTTGGGCGTGGAAATAGGAACCCTGGCTGCTGACAGGGTAATGAAGCAAAGGACAGCCCGTACTTGCTGCGATCGGCGATATGATGACTGTATGTGAATAAACCGCAAAGCACCTGTTATGTGATAGTTAAAGATTGCGTCGATCTCTTTTAACTTATTTAAGATTTATTGGCAAATATATAAGGAGTATAGTGCAGGCTAATGTGTTGTGTAAGCCTGTACGATTTGTGCTATTTATAGAAAAGGCTTTAAATGTAAGTTTACTAGTAATAGAATTATTAGGTACTAAATCTCTGTTATCTTAAATGAAGCAGATAGTGTAAAGAACTAGACAAGGGGAGCAGTAAGTTTATAAGACCGACCTTAAGGAACTATTAAGATATAACTATAAACTAGTCTTGATTTTCATAACACGACTGGGACGCGACTCCTGTTTACTTTACAAAACATAGGCCGGCGTGTCAATTCATGCCCAATCGAGATTAAAAGACAGAGATATTAACTCAGAAGCGACTTAGCCGAAAGAACCCCTTGAAACCGAGCCCTGTTGGTTTCTTCTTCTTCTATTCCTATTATAGTCGACCTGTGACTGTATGGTGCCGGGCTATAAATGAAGTATCCTGCTTTGGAGCCATTTGCAGGTTGGGTTTGGTGCTAGGAACATAGGAAAATCTTTTCAAGACACGACGCCAGGGACCTCTGAATGGAATCATCTTGGGCGTTCCGTTTCAATCTTAAACTACACCAAATGGTATAGTTCCGATTTGTGACGGCTAACTTGACCTAATCGTGGCCATGTCATTCCGGTCTCCCGAACCACAACGTCACCCGGGAGAGCCCACATTACGTTTGGAGATACCGCTAAAGTAAATGTTTTTTCCAATTTATATAACACATGCCAGTAATACTTAGCATAGAGAAACTAACATTTCTCTGTACAGATTGCCTTATCTGAAATTATGCTTTACCTCTATATATTAGGGTCACTTGGCTCGTCTATTGTGATGACAAGCTTACCCATCTGTCGTCCAGATTTCATGTCGTCGAAAAGCCCGTCAATATCCTTAAGGTTACTCAGGCCTTGCACTACTCTACTGATCACTGGTCGGATCCCTTCGCGGTCGACGAAGGCAACCATATCCCTAAACTCTTGCCTAGAACCCATTGTAGTTCCTTTTAACTCCGCATTCAGAAGAACAGCTGGCATAGTCCAATTCATCTTCGGTGAGACGGTCATACCATATTGAACAATAACGCCACCAGGTTTGAGAAGCTTTACGGCCTTGACAACGATATCACCGCCAGCTCCGTCAATAACAGCATCGATGAATGGCCTCGATGACGGAAGCTGGCGGCGGATATCTGCCTCCCACTTCTCCAGCTTGTAAATCGCACCGCCTCGTGCACCCAAGTCTCTAGCTCTAAGGAGCTTTTCTTGACTACCAGATGTAACAAAGACATTGGCGCCCATAGCCACGCCGAACTGTAAGGCTGAGAGAGCAACGCCGCCTCCAATACCGGTAATGAGAACGTTCTGTCCTGGCTGGATAGCAGCTTTGGTGACAAGTGCCCGCCATGCTGTAAGTCCCACCAGTGGTAGCGCCGCGCCCTCTGTGGCAGAAAGGTGTTTTGGGGCCGGAACAACCTCATCCTTGTGAACGCAAACATAGTCTTGCGCTGTGCCTACATCATAGAGACGTGTCGATCCGGTAATGGACCATTTTTTAGGATCCTCTGGGCCAGCTGGATCGGATATCCCGCATCGGAGACAGGAGTACGTTTTCTCCGAGTAGCGACTCATTAGAAACACCTCGCCCGACTTCAGTGATTACCCCATAACCGTCCGATAACATGGGATGGTCGAGGGATATGGCGGGGTACTGGTGTTGTCTAACGAAGAGATCACGATGGTTCAGCGCAGCTGCCTTGAGCTGGACGAGGACTTCATGGTCTCCAGGCACAGGCTTCTCAGTCCTTTTAAGCTGGAGACTGTCGTTGACATCAGTGTTGGAGATTGAATCACTGTCAGAAAGGGAGATGAAACTTACGGGTAGTAAATTTCCCCGGGCTTTCCTGAAGCCTGTCCGAGATGCAGCACGCGCTGTAGAGCTGCTCTTGATTCTCTAGATGCCTTCAACATGTCGTCGCATTGAGACTTGTTTGTCGGGAGCAGTTTGTCAACATGATCTAACAGTCCCAGATCGGCCATCAGTCATTCTTAAAAGTCAAAGCGTTATTGTTGCCGGACCGTGCCCGTTACGACCATCGGATGATGCTGGGTGGGGACGGTCCGGCCATGATGTTTGTCTAGGAATCTGGGGTCGTTGATTGAGATAAGCCCCTAAGCCTTGAAGTGGACTAACTCTTGATATAACCGGGTAGGTCGCCAGGAGCCAGTCTTTGTAAATTCCATGATGTAAAAAAGTATGTATGTAATCTAGTATTTCTCTAAGCAAATAAGAAGATCGTTCCAAAGCTAAACGGAAAAAGAGTTTCATTCAATCATAACGCATATCCGAAGCTGCCGAATAAGAAAGACTAGCCAATTACATGCCAGGTGTAGGAATCCAAACACTACGACGGGGTAAAGTCGGCACCTCATTCCGACAAGAGCAGCAGTTGTTGTATTTAATTGCAGCGACAGCGAGAAGAAGTCGATTGAACAAGTTCGCTGCGATCTCTCCATTTCGATTGAAACATTTCGGCCGTACCCATTGTATCATTCCTCACGGTACTTGTAAACGAGCCAAATCGTCATGTCTATTGTAGGATCATCGTATGGGCCCTTGAGTGGTCAAGTGTTGATTTGTGGAATACTGGTACTCGTAAGTTGTGATACTCATCGTCGCTAAATATCGACATTGAGCGTCTGGCAGTCCAATGGTTCAATGTTGACTGACGCATATGCATTTCTCGGTTTTATTCCAGATTGTGCGCTACTTCCTTTCTCCAATCCACCGTCTTCCTGGTCCCGTCACGGCCAAGTTATCGACCTTCTGGCTCGCATCACAATGCCAAAAAGTCCGACGATCCGAGGAAGTACTAAAGTTGCACCGAAAGCACGGCGACTTTGTTCAAATTGCGCCCAATCATGTGTCAATCAATACCCCCAATGCAATTCAACAGATATATGGCCATAAGACCGGCTTTGTCAAGGGCCCCTTCTACGATGCGTTCCATCAGGTGACACCGGTAGTCTTTAATACCAGAAATGTCTCGGAGCACACACGAAAGAGGAAGTATATCAATCCCGCATTTTCCGCTCGTGCTTTGTCGGGCTTTGAGCCCCATATGGATGCTGAGATTGTTGCATGGAAGCGCCAACTACTTAAGATTTCCTACGGATCAAGCCCACCTGTCGACTTTTCTGTTTGGAGTGAGTTTGGCACATCAGCATCGAGATAAATGTTTATTAACGCCGTATGCCACAAACAGCAAATTATCTGGCCTTTGATGTTATTGCTAGTTTCGCCTTCGGTGAACATTTTGGGTTCGTTGAGAAAGGTGAAGACGAGTATGGTCTCATCAAAATCATTGACATCCGTGGCGAGTTTATGAACGCCCTTGGATCTCTTTCGCCTTTCCTGAGAGCTGTGATGAGGTACAATCCTTTTGACCCATTCTGGAAAAATGGATTCAGGGCATCAGCAGGCCTTGCAAAGATTGGAAAGGAAGCATTCGAGAAACGAAAAGCCTCAGCTGATAACAGCCGAAAAGACTTATTAAGCTTCCTCTTCAATGCGAAAGATCCGGATACGAAGCAACCAATCCCAGAAGACGAAATTGTTGCCGAGTCAATCAGCTTTATCGTTGGCGGAAGCGATACAACGAGTAGCACCATGACCAACTTTATTGACTTTGTGGCTCGTGATGAGGACTTGCAGTCACGGATCCAACAAGAGATCGACATGGTATTCCCAGGTGAGCCTTCCGATGACTGGGTCCCGAGTGAGAAAAAGTTGAACGACCTGTCGTTACTACTTGCAACTTTAAGGGAAGTCATGCGCCTTCGACCAACCAGTGCCACTGGATTAGAACGAGTGACGCCACAAGGTGGAAAGACCATAGCTGGACAGTTCATACCAGCAGGGGTGAGTCAATAAAGGCGAACAGACCTTGGACTCTACTGACCACAAGACCAGACCTTCGTTAGCGTCCCAACCTTGGGCATCATGACGGATCCACGGGTATTCGAATCACCTGAGACCTTCAGACCAGAACGATGGCTTGAACCAGGGGCGGATGAGCTTATGGAGTACTTTTACCCATTTTCAACGGGACCAAGATCATGCATCGGAAGGAAGTTAGTCACTTATCATCCTCAGTAACGTTTTGCATACTAATGGCTGCAAGCTTTGCATGGATGGAGATCTTGAAGGCAGTAGCAGTGGTCTTTAAGCTGTTTCATGTCAAGAGAATCAATCCGAAGCCTACAGTGATCAGAGAAGGTTTCTTCAACAAGGCTGTTGAATGTGAAGTCGAGATACATAAGAGGCGCTTTGATTAAGGTATGTGAAAGGTAATTGAGATTTAATACAAGGCTCGAGCTATCCGCGGTTCATGTTATGCACTAGTCACGCCACTGCATTCAATCCCACAAAATGAATGTTATCCTAAAAGTGGACATGGGTCTAGTAAGCAGCTGCTCTGTTTCTATCAACATGAGCTTCCTTGACATGTTGCTCCTTAACGCGATGCTCCCTGTAACGGTCACGAACTTCGTGGAATGCTGCGGTAATGGCGTGGAGTATGCTGTCGAGAATTAGTTGTTGTACTGCAAAGTTTACAGATACAACTTACGTGCTGATGATGGCAAGAATAAATGTGCCCCAAGGCAGATTGCAGCTTCCATCGGTTGAGTCGGCGTTGATTCCAAAGGTGCTCGAGAAACCCTCAGTTCTGTAGCAATGACGTGGGCCAGCCATGCCACCGTTAGGGCGAGTAAGAACAGAGACGGCGATGAAAGCTCCGACAAAAGCAATATCCAACAGCACCCAAAGCCAGCGCAGCCATCTCGGGCCACCGCCCTTGAGAAGCAGTGACATCAGCATCGCAATGAGGGTGTATAGGACAGCAGCGGCCAGGATCCCTTCAACAGCGCCGTAAGAACTGTTTACACCGCGACGCGTCTTGATTGCATTGACGAGATTGTAGACTTTGCGGAGACGGGCTGAGAAGAGTCCAAGGGAGATGACAGCGGAGAGGAATTGGACAACGCGTGTAAGGCGCAGGAACCAGCGATAGAGGCGGGAATGTTTGAGCCTGTCAGGAACCCAGCGAGTCAACAGACCTGTCTCGCGGCTGCGATCATAAGTGGTGCCGTAATCGGTGGGAGCACCGCGGTTGTCGTAGTGAGCCATGGTGATGCGGTGAATAAGTGGAATTAATGGGCTCTCTAGCTGCGGAGGATAAGATGGAACCAGGAAGTGAATGAGGGAGGTGATCTTTTTCCAGACAACCGATGCTTAATTATAATTTTCGTAATCTATGCGAGACGTCATAATGTCACACAGGTCAAGGCATCACATTCCCAACCCTGTGACATGGCCAGCCCGTCACCGTCGTCATGGATCAGAGATTCAGCCTCATAATGACACCTCAGCCACAAAATTTATTTCTTGTGTTTCAATTTGATCAGCCAAAACGCGGGAACTGCCTTGTTTTTATCTGTTGCAGTTGGACGCGCCCTTACTTGAAATCCACTTTATCTGGAAGAAATGCTCCGGGGCCGGTGCTGAACGGCTTGGCTTACGATTTACAGTGTCACCGGTGACGATTTTCCCGATTCCGTGCTTTAAAACCGGATATTATTAGAGTTGAGTTAGGCCCGGATTGCAGATCTTTAAATTAATTGTCCACTCAGAATCATTCCCAGGTTCACCTACATGTTGCCTCTATACTGGCCAAATGCAGAGGCAACGAGATAGTAATGCCTGTCTCTTGAAGTAGCCAGATGACGCTGGTTTAAATAATTCTCTGCTGCGTTTTCTCTTTCACTCCGTAGTTTATATGTATCTCTCCATATCGGAAATGACTGACAAAGTTGCCTCTGCTGATTCAACCTCTCAGCCACAAGGCTCAACTGCAAATGAAACATCTGGCTCGGTACATGACCCGCATGTACAAAGAAATGTGACTCTCAGGAGCAATCTAAGAAGTCGCGTAGGATATTCTCCTCGCTTGCAAAGCCTTGCTGGCCAATCTCTCGCAGGATGTCCTCGGCTCGCTTAATAAGCCCATCCGCGTTGGACAAGTCCCTCCCTTCTACTGCCTGGTCTTCGCCCTTCACCAACTTGTCCCCCTTGGCCGAGATTTGTCGAATCTTGCGTCGTAGCTCATTCCACGTTGAATTGTGACAGTACGCAAATACCCGCTCGTTCGCAAGTGAAGGGAGGGCTACTGCAGCAACCAAAAGACGTGCAGCATCCTGAACATCCGTGTAGTATGCTACGAGATATGTCAGTTTATAATGCTGGTAGTGGCTGATGAGATATGAAATGCCTACCAACTGAGCCAAAGACCTTGTCCCATTCACCCTCAGCTGCCGCTTTCAACATGTGGAAGGTAGAAGTAGTGTTTTCTGGATCCAAGGCCCTTCCAAACTGGCCATCAGGTACAACACAGTTTGCAACAAAGGGAGGCTGGTTCGTGCCAACCCATGACCAGAACGCCAATTCTGCCAAAGCCCGACTGGCGCTGTAGACGTCCACAAATCTATCGGAGCCATCGACATTCGGCTCACAACAGGCCTTCATGATGGCGTCGTAGTTAAACATGGCTGAAGTTATATGGTGCGGATGGTTATACTTGGTAGATTCAACTGCTTTGGAGCTCGAACTGAGAACGTAGCGCTTCACTCCAGCACGAGCTGCGGCTTCAAGACTATTAATAGTCCCTTTGACCACAGGCTCTACCACCTTCGCAGGGTCTGCGTTCAGAATGATCGGTGTTGAAACGTAGATTACACCCTTGGCCCCTGTGACACAGTGATTAAATTCAGTCGTGGAATAGAACAGAATGGTGCCCTCTCACCTTTGAAAGCCTCGTCAAATGCCCCCTCAGCTTCAAAGTCGGCCACCTGAACCAGCTCAAACATTTCTGGCCACCTGGTATCAAACAAGTTATGCATCCACTGTTGGTTCTTCTCCACGTCTCTCACCGTTCCTCGGACGAAGAAGCCTGCTTGGAGGAGCTTTTCGCACGTCTCGACACCCATGTAGCCATTAGCCCCAATGACTACCACGACGGAGCTAAATGGAATTGCAGGATCAGAAACAAGCATTGTGATAACTTGAGTGAGGGTGTAGAATGATGGAGTGAATTGGCTTGAGGTTTTTATCCTGCTATGCAATCATCTATCATGCTTCTATATAAGCTCTTTATCAAAATCGATTTATATAAATTATATATCTCATACAGCTTAGTATTATTCAGCTTTGCTTTGTAATTGCGATATCTTGTAACTTGAACCCCCAAAATAAGACTCAACTTCTAAGCTTGGTCACGGATGAGGTTAGCGTTGCGCGCATGTTGCGATTGTGGTGGAACCCCAATATTACATTAAAACCCGCCATAAGAGAGCATGAATCTGTCCACTTAATATCTAAGCTATCTACTACTTCTTCCGGGAGACTCAAGCGGTGTGCTTGTGAAGATTATGTTAATATAGCCTATTATATATAAGAAAGTTTCTTAAATAATAGAGCGGCGTTTATCGGCTCACTTGCCTATTGCAGAACAATATTTGGCAATTGCTGATCCTCCCTGTCCCAAGGGAATCCATTGGCCATAAGATCGTCAGTTGACCTCTCGGTTTCCATGACTACTGTACATTGGTATTCGCCAACACTCATGCTGAGAATCCGATACAGGCCTCTCGCTATATGCTTAGTGACCTGTATAACTGCGTGGTGTATATGTTTGTTGGTTCCGGTTCGAATCGTACGAAAGTTTAAGTCAAAATTGAGATTGATGTAAGTAACATCGACTCTGTAAATTATTGAGCCAAACTCTGGAGCTTGTCCAGGTGGCCATAAAGCCGGATTGGTTGAGGGGTCAACTGTATAGATAACTCTATTTAGGTTTGCTATATTGCTCGGCTGTCTTTAGTAAGTTAATTAATAAAGAGGTATTGAGGGTTTACTTTAGGATAAAAGTGATAAGAGAAAAGATATAAATTTATTTATAAATTAATAGCAGTATAATAAACTTAAAAGCAACTAATAGTATTAATGCCGCAAATAGATAGCTACTATTCCTGTTAAGGAAGTGTATATGGCCTAGGGTGTTTTACGGACCTCGGCACTGTAAAATTCTCTGTTATCACTATCATCTTATCCAGTCAGTACATGCACCCTATGCTATGCTGCCGATCTCAAACACTACTCTTAGCACTAGACTAATCCCGTTGCTGCTTTTGGGGCCGTAAGTAGCAAGGGTATGGAGTTATATCTGTCTACAGTTGCCGTGGAGTATCACATGAAGCGAGTAATACAAAGTGCTAATAACTAATATATCTCATCACCTGTCTAAGCTGAGCAACTTCTCTGTTTTCCGCTTATGGCATGGACATATCACACTGCATTAAGCTAACGACCAAGTAAGCTTTTGTGACTGATATATGCTTTTGTTGGTTGCTAGTCTGATGCACAACGGCACGCTTTTGCCGAAAGGCAAGGTCAGAAGGGCAGGATGTGGGCTAGGTTGGCCTAAAGTGTAGATATCTTAAAAGTCCACTTCTGTTATTATATCCAATTGTGATTGCCAGCTAATGGCACTGAAATGAGTTCAAGAGTAAGGTTTTAAGAGACCTAAATTACTGACGATAAGAGATTGAAATGCTGGCCAATTTGGCTCGGGGCTTGCTTTAGATAACGGAAATGACGCTAAGATAGACACCCTAGGTCAGGGTAATCCGACCGTGAAAAGCTACTCAGACAATTACGCAGCAAGCAACAACCAACAACGACCAACGCATCATGTCTGTTCTCTTACGAGCTCTATCCCGGGTCAGTCGGCATGTCTTTTCAACATGTGAGGCAACCGGGAGGCCACATTCTCAACTGTCTTTACGACTCGAAATTGGAAACTGCTCAACCAACAACTAACAACCAACAGCAGCCTTTGGCTGTTCTTTTACGAGTTTTGTCTCGGATCTATCGGCATGTAAGATACTCGTAAGATCACATACTCGTCGCTCTGTATGGCCAGTGAATAAGACCAGTTCTTGGTCTCTCAGCAGAGAGCCAACTCAGGACCTGTGTATAAAAGAGGCAGCAGCCATTATATCAAAGCACAAGCTTCTCACACAAGCTCATTATATCAAGCAACCTTTGGTAAGATACACTGAGCTAAAATATATCGCTGGTTAACATATTATCAGAACCACTTTCTACAACATGTTCGGCAATCGCGGCCCTCAGAATGTAATCCTCATGCTATTCTAGGGAGTATGCCAGGTAGCATGGTCGTCAGTTTGCCTGTTATTCCGGCTAAAGATAGCAAAACCAATGTCGACTCAGCAGATCAAATCTTCTACGCTGTACGATGCCATGCCGATACCTACGTTATAGCGCACCATTGTCAGGCTCGCTGCAACGGAAGGGCTCACGTACTCATCAATGAGACCCGATGCCCAATCGGATCAGATAATGCTGACGATATCTTTTCGGATTGTTACTGCACTCCAGAATGTGTGCCTTGCAAGGAGGAGGGTGAAGAACAGGCTAAAGAGGACGTGTCCGTTCCTGAGTGAGCTGGATCTGACATATATCATCTCACAGGTCTATGCCATTAGTAGAACATATCTAGATGCTGAAAAATAACAAGTTCAGAGGTGTCTCTTTGAAGACCCGGCTATATACTATATAGAGCCGTTGTTTGACGCGTGACCCAAGCCATAACCTTGCCCAGAAGGAAAACGTCGTCCTCGTGCTGAGGTCGGACACGTCCCCCATAATCTTGGCGACCTTAGGCCCTGCAAATGTAATCTTGACTTCGCTTTGATCGCCCCATTCGACGATGGAGCCAAATGCGTATAGACTGGCTGAACCGTCTAGCCCATCTGTGAATTGTGTAGCCGACCAGCTTCCAACACCATATTTGCCCCATCGCTCTTGGATGAGAAGCATGTGTTTGGATAAATAGTAGTTAAAATTGTATTTGGCATCCGGCTCGTTGGGAAAAAGGACAATAACAGTGAAGGTCATGCTGATAGTTATTTTGACCACAGCTTAGGAGTAAAATTGTCGCTGATTTTTACTACAGTGTTGGGCGCTGATATTTGCCAATGGTTATGCTAATAATCCGATACAATAAAGTCAGCATTGAAGGTTGAATATAGGTATCCTGGCTTGACATCAGTTCACGTCATTCGACGACTGTGCCACATGATCTTTATCAGATTGCAAGCCCCCGCGGTACATAGCCAGTTAAGGGATAGTTAATCGGGCAGACTTAATCCTGATAAGCTTACTTGTTTACTGATAAGCTTACTGGTTGATTTATACCCCTGTAGTATCAATGTCAATTTCAGTTAAGTCCGACAGGTAAACTCCACTACCTTGATCGTTTCTGAACATCTCGGCGGCTACATGACCGAATAATTACTTGTCGATCAGGTAAAGTTGAGCGCGCTCCGAGACTATAATTGCGAAAGGTGATGCATTGCTTGACGCCATGTCTGTTCTCCGTGGCCTTTTAACAATAGTTCCTCTGTTGATCTCTCAAGAAATGCGACCTTCCGTTCTGGGGTGCATCGGCCAATAGACCGTTTAGGAAGCTGTGCCAAGTCTGATAGCCAAGACCCAGTCCCGAACGTATTGCGCAATATATCCCGCCAATAACTCAGTTTGCCAAGGAATGGTAACGGCACTTAGAAACCGTTGTATGATAGTCCTCATACGACTATAAATCGAAGCCACGGGCCTTGGATTATCCTTTCTCGATATCAACTCCTTCACACTTCTCCAACTCTCTGCCACCTTGTCAACAATGGCCAGCCTCGTTCGTCTCGCTCTCTACCTGGGAGCTTTCCTGCCTGCTGCTCTTGCTGCCCCAACTGCACCCAGCAAGGGCTCAGATGTGATTCCTGGGAAATACATTGTCACCCTCAAGTCCTCTGCCTCCTCTGCCAAGGTCGAGTCTCACCTTCAGTGGGTTGGTGATGTTCACCGCCGCAGCCTGTCTAAGCGTGACACTGCTGGTATTGAACATACCTTTAACATCAAGAACTGGAATGCCTACGCTGGGCAGTTCGATGAGGACACTATTAAGGAAATCGAGGCCAGCCCCGAGGTAAGCTTCAATAATCAAGCCGGAGACTCCTGCTTACAAGAAACAAGGTTGCTTTCGTCGAGCCTGACAAGGTTGTCAAGCTGAGCTTCGAGAAATCCAGCGAACTGTCTGACAGGGCCCTGACCACCCAGTCAGGAGCTCCTTGGGGTCTCGGAACGATCTCTCACCGTACATCTGGTTCCACGAGCTATATTTATGATACGTCAGCTGGCGAGGGCTCTTATGCCTATGTCGTTGACAGCGGTGTTTTGATCTCTCACTCCCAGTTCGGTGGACGTGCTGTCGCCGGATATAGCATCTTTTCAGGAGCAAACACCGATACTCTTGGACACGGTACCCATGTTGCTGGCACGATTGCAGGCTCAACCTATGGTGTTGCGAAGAAGGTCGGTGTGTGTAGCTGTACGTAACAGGCCGATGCTAACGTCAACAGGCAAACATTGTTTCTGTCAAGGTCTTCCAGGGAGCAGAGGGAACTGATTCTGGTGTTCTCGCCGGTTTCAACTGGGCTGTCAACGATATTACCTCCAAGGGTCGCGCCGGCAAGGCCGTTATCAACCTTTCTCTTGGTACGACACATCTCCCCGTTTTACAAAGTCCTCTCACTAACGGCTAGTCTAGGTGGTGACGCATCCCAGGCTTGGGTAACTGCTATTGACGCTGCGTACAACTCAGGTGTGCTCTCTGTTGTCGCTGCTGGAAACGGTGATGAGGATGGAAACCCACTACCTGTATCGAGTCAATCCCCTGCCAATGCTGCCAACGCCATCACTGTTGCTGCTCTCACCTCTGCCTGGAGACCTACTTCATTTACAAACTACGGTATGATTATCCCTTTCCTTTTTGAGTCCAAGAAATGATTGACTGAATATTGAAAGGCGCTGGTGTTGATATCTTTGCTCCCGGCCAAAGCATTTTGTCTGCATGGATTGGCTCAAACAGCGCCACCAACTCTATCAGTGGTACATCGATGGCTTCTCCTCATGTTGCTGGTCTTGCCCTCTATCTTAAGGTTCTCGAGGGTCTTACTACGCCAGCTTCTGTAGCAAGCCGAATCAAGGCCCTTGGAACATCCGGAAAGATTACTGGTACCCTCTCTGGCAGCCCTAACCTGATTGCCTACAATGGCAACGGCGCTTAGATCCGATAGGATACGGCAAGGCAACATAGCTCTGACTAGACTGCTATGAGTTCTTACAACACTGCAGAGTATGATTAAAACAAAGACAGGGTAGACTACTTGCAAATTATGCCCTACACTCGCCAATAAATTTAAGTCCAGAACCAATCATAGCATGGCCCAGAGTAACAGATATATATCCAATCATAACTCAAGAAGAATCTACTATAAATAAAATATTTCAGTCAAGGTCCAGTTAACTAAATAGAGAGGTTTATAATCAATCAGCCTTTGATATAATTTTCAAGTCTGAAAAAACATTACAAAAGTGCGACAAGGACTGATTATTTCCATAGCATAAGTCCACATCGTGTGCAAGGCGCGTGATATAAGCCATCAGCTGTGGGGACTATCAACTCAAGATAACATAAGTCCACATCAACTGATTCAGAATGCCATTCATCGGGAATTAAGTCACTGTATATAACACTAGTAGCAACAACTGCAGCTAGAATAGGCACCAATCCCCCCCTGGCCTCGGCTAAATTGATACCTCTGTTATAGATTTCTAAATCAGCTCGCTTATAACTGCATCTAACAAAGTTCCCAGTTCATTTACTGAACTATTTCTTTACCTATATCCCATAGCCTTGAGCAACAATCATGAGGCAAACCTGAAATCAAGCCTTTTGTTTCCTTGGTCAGTTGTTGTCTTGAGATAGTTAATTCTCTCCTCTCTGCTCATTTTTTCCCAGATTTTGTCTCTCTTATTATTTTCCCTGACATAGTAGATCTTGATAAAGACATAGATCAAGATGTTATAGCCCAAGACTCCGAGTAGCGCTTTGTTTCCAGTATAATAGTATGGGGCGTCGCTCTTACGGTAGATCTGTGAGGAGATAATGCTTGACATTTGAACGCTCATGTTATAGAGCGAAGAGCCAACAGTACGAGTACGGACAGACCCGGCATTGCGGGACGTCAAGGCCACAAGAATCGCATGAGGGTAGGGAGCGCCAACAAGAAGGGTAGAAAGAGTCCATTTTGCCCATTTCCATCCTGGAAAGATAGGAGGCAAAACGACAAGGGAAACCAGGAGTGGCAATGACCATAGTTGGCCGATAACACCGAGAAGAACACGCTGGTTAATCCTTTCGGAAACCCAAGTCCAGAACAGTAGCTGTATAATGAACAAGGTATATGCCGGGATTGTGAGAAGGTTGGTATGGAAAGTATCGAAACCAAGAGCCTTGCATGTGAGTGTGATGTATGCTTGGGGTGGCGCATTAGGAATACCCCAGGAAAGGCCGATGAGATAGATAGGCCACATGTGGTAGTCAGTGAGAGCTTCCCAGATCAGACTCCCTGTTAAGCCTTGACGATTGTGCATGGTGGCCTTGCCAGGATCATCCCGAAGAACTCTTGTAACCATGATGATCTCTTCACGTTCAGAGAACCATCCAGACCTGGGTCGAAGTAATCCTTTCCAGCCTGTCCGAGAAGTCTGCGTGGGGGATGGCGGTAGGTAGAAAAAGGTTAATATGCCGATCAGCGCAGTAAATGAGCCCTCAATCACGAAAAGATATCTCCATCCTTCGTGGAGCCCACTATGGCCCCGAAGGTGAAGAATACCGTATGCCAAAAAGGCACCAATAATCTGGGTGCCTTGATATGATGTCCAGAACCAACTGAGGCGCCTGGGAAGCTCGACATTCTTGTAGAAATATGAAAGATAAAGAATAGTGTCAGGGATGAAGCCTACAAGGTGTGCAAGTCAGCGGCTCATGATGCCAAGTGAGTTTGAGCCAGGACAAGAGCGCCATCCTGTGTTGATTTATAGTTACCTCCTTCAAGCATCCCAAGTAACCAGCGACAGATAAAGAAGCTGGTCTTTCCCTGAAGCGCGGCTTGTGACATTGCTACGACACTCCATAGCACCATCTGGATAGGGATCCAGACGTCTGGTCCAAGCTTTTTGCCAATGACTTGTGACGGGAGCTCTGCGAATAAGAACGAACAGTAAAATATTGTCATGCCATTGTTGTAGTCATTTGTTGTGAGACCGAGGTCATCTGAAAGAGTTAGCGCCAGTAATATATAAACTGACTCTCGACCATGAGCTTACTTAGCATGCCATCTGAAAGAGCTTGGACAATGTTGCCACGGTCCAGCTGCAGAGCAAAGAACATGATACAGGCCGGAAGTGCGATAAACCAGTCAAGCTACTATTGGCATTATTATCGCTATTCATTGGAAACTTGTCACAAAAGATACATACCCGTCTTACCAGCTTCTCCTCTTCCTGGGATTCCCAAGTCGCAGAAGGCTCGAAACGGTGGGCACCTTCGAAGCCATCCACGATCTTGTAAATATCCACAGCTTCAGGCGGAGAAAACACATTATGATGATTGCTCATAGTGTCAGTGTGTAGGGAAGCGGTCTCTGAGCCTGTCGAGTACCCTTCGTCGACTGGTACGTGGCTGACATCTTTGCCGAAGAGATGGTACCATTTTCGACGCTTGGTAGGTTGCGTCGCCCGTTCTCCGGCAAGATAGGACTCAGCGAGCTGGTCTTTGATAGACATGGTTAGAGACTCTTTAATCGGACTCTAGATCTCTGATTTGAGAAATAAAGTACTGTGGAAAGCCTCATCTTATATATTGCTGTTTCTGCTTAATTCCTGGTTCTTGTAGCCGAGCTAGAAACGGCAAAAGAGAAATGTGCCGTGTTATCCGACAAGTAGCTATTGCGTGCTTCGATAAACCCAACTGATAGCATTTTAGAAGAAGTGGCGGCATGGTTAGTGGAGGCTTCCCGAGATATGTACTGAGACTTGAGATATGATTACCCGCAGATTAGCAATAGCGCCATAAACTGCGACATTGGCGTAATGACTTGCGTGATGAGCACTAGTGTTAGTGCCTAGCTATCAGGCTTTTGGATTATCTAGCGTATCTATGAAATAATAATAAGAGAGAACATCTGAGACGTGTCTGCAATTTTTATTTATCTGGAAATAATGATCCTGGCAAATGGCTTTATTGTTACGTTATTGATGTCTGAGACAGAGAACGGATAGATTATCTCTAATTGTCTACAGAAACTAAAGAATAGTCAACTATCTGTTATCACAGTTGGTCTGATAATTAACAGTAAACCGACAACCATCACCATAATGAACACTTCCACACTTGCCACACCCTCCCTTGTCGTCATCCCTCAAGTCCTGATACTTCCACCACATCTCATTACCGCTCATAACGCATCCCTTACCCGTAACAAAGACGCCGCATCCGTTACCAGTTGAATCACCCCAGCAGTTGCCACTGAGAGCTTTACCATCGCCGTAGTTCTTGTCGTCGTTGCGGATCAGAGAGTTGATGGCATGATCACAGTACTTGACTTGGAAGGTACTGAGACTACATATTCCGCTGCCCTTGCAGTCGTACGTGGTAGGCTGCTCGGTAGGCTGCGGTTCGGGAGCAGCGGAGCTGGTTGTGGTGGGATCTTCGTCGTCACGGCCTGTTAACTCTCCATTGGGTGGCTGTCCATAAATAGCAGTAAAGAAACTCTCAACCGTGTACCAGGCGTAAGTATCAGCTTTCAGCTACTGTCAGAGACCAGGTTTCAACAAGGGCTGGAGTATCTCTTACCATTGAACGGCGTCAGGTATCGCCGAGTCCTCATTCTCGCCAGTTTTTCAACCATTTCTGGCATGTACACCCTGTTAGAGTTTGTTTGTTGATCAGCACCGAGATACTGATCCTTGATAGTAACATCACTTTCTGCGCTCATTGTTAGTAGCTGCACTTCTCCTGTGTCGAAGGAATCTCACCTTTGCCTGAGCCAATGAGATTATTAGAGACAGACGGAAGATGAACTAGCTCATGAATCATCAGACGGAATTTACCAGTCATGAAAATTGAGTCTTTCTGCTTTGTTCTATCAGCGTCGAGCTCTCTCTGGACAGCTGCTAGGTGTTCTTGTCCTGGGGCGAAGAATCCACCGCAAAATACAATAGTGCCACCTGGAGAACCGTCTGCGTCGTCGAAAGCATAGCCACCGATAGTGCCAGCAGCACCTTTAATGCTACTGCAGCGACTTTGGACAGCAAAGCCACGTTGACTAATATCTTCGCAGGATGCTCGGATTTTTCGCCCAACTCTAGCGGTCGTGGTCAGCTTTCGGAGGTTTGCAAAGACACCTAGATATTCCTTGTCAGCCTATGATAGAGTGAAATACGAAGGGGACACTGACCGTTGATAAAGTTGACATCGCTAGTCCTCTCGGCAATATCAGCTCCGAAGTTCCTCTGCTCGAGTAAGCCGCCTGGCTTGAATGCTGGTATCTTGGCCAAAATAACAGCAACATCTCTCCAAGCTTGCACGATATCTTCCTTTTGGCTATTACTGCAACCTTTGAATGTGTCAAACGGGATGGAATCGTGAGCAGAGTCATGGTTATGGCTAGGATCAGCGTCTCGGGGGCCAAGTGTAGTGCCCAGGACCTTTTCACCTGTCCAATCCAAGATGGGCTCACCCTCAACTTGCCAACAGTCTGAATTGTCGAAGGTCGCCTTCACTGGCATGATGACAGGGTTGAAGTTGTAGATGCCATCGTGGCAGTCTAGGGCAAGGCATCGACCTCGATCCGTCCCAGCAACGATGGTGTCGCCGTTCTTGATCACCAGTCGCTGAGTGCCTTCTTCAATTCCGTCCTCGACAGTATCGTAGTTGAGGCCGGTCTGGAGAACCTTAGAGCTGATACTCTTACCATTGCTCATCACATTGACAGTAAAGCCAGCTGCGTGAGCAGGGACTACCAAGGCCCAGTGAAGAGCGTCTTGGCCAGCATCAGTGCCATTTGGTTCTTGAAAGTACTTGACGCTAGAGTCACCTCCAGCGCAAGTAGTGGTCTGGAAGATGCTCTTATGCCATAAAGCACCCTGAGGTATAGCTTCGTCTCGCTTGGAGAATGCTGGGACCATCGAACCGCCGTTCTTCCAAGCGTGGATGAAGGCCGAGTATAGAGATTGGAGGGCAGTATGATCGGAGCCGTCGGGACTGGCGTATTGGTTGGGTTGGGCATCGGTGTTCTGTTCGGGCCAGAGATTACCGAAGTGATGACTCTCGGGTCCATCATTCTACGCACTGTCAGTGATCTGAAACCTTGTTGTGATGTGCGGTACTGACCCAAGTCAACAGCTGGATGATATCGGGTTGGGATCCCATGCTGAGGATGTTCTCCATTCTCTTCACAACGTTCATCTCACCGCGTCGATACAAATTCGCTCCGTACTAGAAATGGGATTATTATCGGTCTTCCAATCCTGTATCAAGAATTGACTTACCGCATTCTTGTACTGAAGCATGCTGATAGCTGAAGGGGTTTATTAGTGTAGGCAGTGACTGACAGAAGAAATGTAACATACGCATCATGAAGACTTTACCCTTCGTCTGCAGAGGGCCCATGACCTTGATATCCTTGGATAGATCACCTTCATTGGTGCCGTGGACCTGGGGCCAGGCTGACTCCCAGACACTGGCTCCGTCGATGATGTCCCCCCAGTATTGCCACCAGGCAGGATGACTCTCCCAGAACCCAGGAGTGTCGTCAATGCCAGGGACGAAGAACATTTCGTTGGCAAACGTTTTCTTCCATTCAATGAAGTCTTTATCGGTCTGGTTGCCTGTACTGAAGCCTATATGTTGTCAGCGATAAAACTTTGTGTATGAAGTCAGGCTCACTGGTTATGAAGGGAAAGTTATTCGGTCCATATCGGAGATAAGAGTCACGGCCAAGAAAGCTCTTCAGTACTGTCTCGTACTCCTTCGGCTGCACCATCAAGTTAGCTTAACATTGGACGGGGTAAATACGCAAAGGTCATACTTACACCTCCACAGTCATTTCCGAGCTTCTTGTCGTAGCACCATGCGCCCGTCGCATATAGGTCAAGAGACAGGGCCAGCTTGAACGTTCCTCCTTTGCTAACAAGATCGTCGGCATAACCATAGAGATGGCTCAGAGTTTCTGGGACCCAGTCAAGTTTAGGATATCCAACGTTGAGAACAAACCCATCAAGACTGGTGAAAATGGTCAGTCAGGTCAAGATAGTATTAGTGTACATACCCCATGGCAATAGCATCGTCAATATCTTTGTGACCATGTTCCTCAGTAATATCGCCAAGCTACGAAGGAGATGAGCAAATTGATCTGAGCTGAGTTGATGTATTCCTACCATGTAATGAGACAACACAAGCCTCGATGCAGCCCGCTCATGCATACTACGAGCTGCCGTGAGGCCCGCTATGAAGCTGGTAAAAAGAGTAGATAAACGCATTGTGAACTGAGGACTTTTGTATTAGAGCAACTCCTAAATCTCTGAGCCATCGAGCTGCTTGTCTCTTTTTATATTTACAAAGTACCGCTCAATACTCTACACCATCCCTGCTGTCATCCTGGGGTCCTAGATGACTATCTCCACGTACACTTGGCGTTTACATTAGCCGTCGCAACGTCACAGCCAATCCCTCTTAGGATTTTAGTCGAATCCTTCAGAGAAAGCACAGTACTCTAAAATGAAGATGAGGCTCAGTCGGAAGCACCAAGTACCATTATTCTAGCATGTTGGCGCCCGCAAGGGTCATGATTGAGCCGTGCTGAACTTTGTTCGCCAATAGCAGCTGTTGGTCAGTCAAATTGTCAATGATAAGGTGCATTGGGTTGTCAGCGCAGCCATGTTCCGACGTTTTTGAAGGATTTATAGGACCGAATTATTTAGCCATGGGCAGCCAAGTCATATACCGTGAGTGTAATCCCGATCCTGGCTAACTCCGATTAGTGCATGAAGTAGGTCCCTTGATCGGCACTGCCAAATACAACCTTTATTAAAACGAATGCATAAGACCAAAAGTGTATCATAGAATATATACCATTTCTTCTAAAGAATCTCTCCCCTCTTCCGAATTTGTGATGTATCTACCAAGTGAACGATTCTTCCACATAACGAACAACGACGCCATGTCGCGCCATTGCAGCGCAGACATACCGAGCTTCATCACACATGCCATGTGGACCACAGACGACCACAGTAGTTCCACCAATAGCGTTCTCCAATTCCGTCGTCAAAACTCTCTTTATGTCCATGCGCTCACCAACCGAGACATGGGTCTCGATATGGCCCCAGTTGGAGGTTTCACCACCTTCTTTTTCTTCACCGGCATCTCCACCTACAATCATACTCTTGACAACATCGACAAGGCCCTTACTTTTGATTCCCCAGTACAGCTTAGTGGTTCCCAGAGGCTTAGCGTACATTGACAGGGAGGCTTGGAGACATGACAGGACGCCAGCAATGCCGACACCGCCGGAGATGACAAGGGTATTCGGGTATTCGATGCTGGGCTCGAATCGAGTTGTGTCTTCGTGGCCGTAAGAAGATTCGATGAGGACGGGGATTGCGATGCCAGTGTCGGCTTTCTTTGCCAGCTTGGCGGTCATACCACGAAGGTTCTGGACAAACAGCGTGATACCGGGCTTGGTAGTGTTACTGTGAGCTCTGAGTTGGCGGATGTTGGATATGGCGCCTCCCATCTCTTTAGAAGCCGATGCTTCAGTAGGTGAGATTGCACCCTCATTCTCAGACTGCGTGTGCGAAGCGGAGCTTGGGATAACGGATTCTCCATCAAGCTGACCTTTGCTGCAATTGACGATTGAGAAAGGATGATTCTCCCATACTCGCCACGAGAGCGTGGGGAAGTAAGCGAAGCAATGGCCCTTCGCATCAACATCGGGGATGTCAACTCGCAGATACTTATCGTCAATGCGAGTGACGTATGCTTTCTTGATGCCATATCTGGAGATGCGTAGAATGCGAAGGAGTCTCTCAAGACCCCAGAAGCAAAAGGCGATAATGAGCCAGATCTCGAAGCCGCTCGTGTCTTCGTAGAGGAAAACAATGTGATACCAAGAAGCGACCAGAGCACCGACGGTCAAGAGGATATGCGTGATGAGAAAGACCTCATATAATATCTTTCGGATCGGAAGCATCGAGAAGGGGATCAAGGCGGAGAAGAGGACGGTGCCGACAACGCCGACGTACCAGTAGGGGTATGTCAGAACGAGGGGATATGAGTCTCCTTCAATCATAATTCGAAGCCAAAGGAGTGAGTGGAGGGCGACTTGAACGACGCAGATGGTGGCAGTCCATCGATGAAGAAGAAGAAAGGTTGAGTAGGACCAGTTGGTAAGTCGAAGAAGAACACTGCTACGGCCGGCATAGAGGATGACAATGGGGATGTTGGCGAATGCAATGGCACCAGCTCGATTACCAATGAAGCGCATCAGTGCATAATGGCGATCTGGATAGACTCCATTGGGACTGCAGTTGGGGTACCCTTCGAAAGTTGCCAGGCAATTGATACCAATGAGGTAGAGTATGAAAAGAGCTTGGCCTCTTGTAGGAACCATGCCAATACCAAGTGTAGCTACACTATGCTGCCTACCCCAAGCTGGAGGGTCTATGAAATAGCCGTAGAACTTGCTTCTGAAAGATGTTGGTAGGGGAAGCAAGCGTAGGAGGGAGAACCCAATGGGTACCATTACACATGTCATGAAGGCCAAAATGCTGTGACTGGTCAGTAATGGTTCACTGGTTCGACAGCGAGGTCAGGTAGACCTACGAGTACTTATTCTCATTTCTGGCAACAGTCTTGAATTCCCTGACGCCATTCAAGTTGGCCTGGAATACAGCAGCATCGATCGAGATGGTACGGTTGAAAACTGTTTCTTCTGGTGACATAGGTTTCGGTGCACTCGAGGTGTTGACCTGGGCCAAGGCCTCAGGGTAGGACCATCGAATGGACTTGGACTCGTAAATCATGAGGGTTTCCCAAAAGGTCTCTACCTTGTACATCTTGGCATCCTTGGGACAATAAGAGTGAATACAGTAGGCCATGGAAGTCAAGTACGAGGTGTCGTTGGAGAAGCATTCTGCTGACGGGTATGCAGCTGCCTTTTCCTCTGCTGTCATACCGGCGTACTCAGGGCAGTCGAGATTGTAAGGCATCGCATACGCACATGCTTGGGCACATGGTACCGGGTAGGAATCTCTGCCATAGCCTTCGAGGGGGACAGTGGCTGATGTGCTGGGGATGAAAGAAAGTGCTGACAGCACCATTGCTAATGCCGGCATTGTAGTGGAGGACCACATGGTGGCTGATGCTTCAGGCTAAGAGACAAGACAAGTGAACAGTGAGGATCTGAACGACATGCGAAAGGAGTGCTCGGTAATAGATCTTTAAGTAACATCGCGGGCCCAAGATGGATAAAATGCCTCTTATTCCCTAAACGGCGATTCTTGACAAAAGATCCATCAGAAGATTCCATGGCTGCATTCTAGATCCGTGATCGCCGGATATCGTTCGTTTTAGACAACGGCTATTGGCTTAATGTTAGGAGAGAGAAACCTGGGTCATGGGTTTTGTGGCTTGTTGATTAGTATCACCTTTTGGGGACTGGAAGGGATGGGCCTTGTTGAGGAGATGCTAGGGACCCGTTTTGTTGGATGTAGCCTTTTCCAGCGTCGGAGGGAGACCGAGAGTTTGCGCTTGGTTAGTGCCATCTCGTGTTTGTAGGCATGGCTCGCTCCAGTCAACTGTCGGTGCAACTTCAAGTCAATAGCCTCACTAAATGGCTATTGACAGTAGATACTACTATTTGATCCCTCTCAGTCCCATAATGAATCTTGTATTCACAAGTGCCCGTCTTGGCAACGTGCCGATATCTGACCTCTTGGCGATGTCACTCACTTCTTGGCATCCAAGTGCGAGGAACCATCAGCCCTCCAAGGAATTCAACGCCCTGCCACCATTGGTCACAGTGAGACATGGCGTTCCAGAGCCCTTAATTCCGCTCATTGAGAGCAACACAGTGACGCGGCGGAATTCTGCATGCAGCTTGGCAAATTTTTCGTTTAGCTGTGCCGAACTGCCGCAGCCACTGATCAGATAAACAGAGCTATCCCACGTGTTCTAGACCCGAAAAGGGAATTTGTACGGATGGCGCGGGGTCCTGGCTGATTGATAAGATGGATCTGATTGATAAAGGGGGCTAGGGTAGGACTAGCATGTGAATAGACTGTGGGATGAGGGCTTGGCGGAGATCCCCGTTGACAAGTGTAACGAGAGCCTTTTACCCTAATTTTAGGTAATAGTCTGTGTGATCACCAGCCACAGTTTCTGGTTCTTTTTTTATTCTTGTCCTGACGGCAATTGCAGATCATCTCCCGAGACATCAGATCCAGTTTCTCCAGTATTTCATCTTCTAACGTTAAATTACTACAGAAGTTGTTATAAGGCAATATTACTAAAACAGCTCAAACGCCTCGGCTAATAATACCTAATAACACTCCACTAACAAACAGCTAGCTCAATTAGGCTTGCTTCGGGACTTCTCAACCCCTTCGAAATTTTCATCGGCATTCTCGTGACTAACCTCCTCGCCTGTTCCAGACCCCTACCATTTCGGCTCACTTAGCCGTTTCATTCACGTGGGGGAACATTCTGGACCATCATAGATGAGGTAAAATAATAACTCTCGCAGTATGCATAACTCTTGATCACCCTGTCAGGTGTCGTGAACCTAACCGTATATCGTCAAGTTTATGTTTAGCAGCCTTTTATCACGCCAGAGGCTGCTGCAGACCATTGATCTATGTGCCGAGTTCCGAGATAATGAATAAGGTTATCAGATCATTTACGCCTTACTTGACAGACGATGCCCAACTGATGACAGTTTCGGCGTTGATCATTCGGACCCTCGGGATGTTTACTGGATGCCATGCTCGTGGTTCACGTAGTTTAGATGGCGCTGCGGAATATGAGAGGCTGGAGATAATTTATTTCTCGCGCTAGAATCGCTTCCATGCGGTATCGGCCATCTTGAGAGCTCTCCACTTCCGTGGCAACACATGATCATGGTCTTGAGAACCAACACCCGTTTTTCTCCGCCAATCCGGCACCCTAGAGCTGCGCTCGATGGTAATGATTGATAATACATATAACGCGGGAATAAAACTCAATCAATGGCTTACACTGCCCTCAGCCATGAGATCAAATCCTGCCGCCCGAAGTCGGTCCACAAATGTAATGCCCAATGTTGATGGCGTCAATAGCCCAGCACTGGTAGCCTCAGTCTTGTTAATCTGATTGATTGTCGCTGCAGCTTCTACGGCTAAAATTGCCGCCATGTCAACCAGCGCTCCCTTGTAGCTGAACTTTGCCAACGCCACTGGGTCTTTCTCACCAGTCACATACCCGACTGCTTTCCATTCCGCACTCTCGATCTTGCGGCTTTCGTCTCTATCGGGTCCAGATCCTCGATTGAAGGACTTGCCACGGATGAAGGATCTGAACCAATGCACAGCGAGCAAGAAAATGCCCAGTTTTGTGACGATGTGCATGAGTAGCGCAGATATGAGGCCAGTGGCTGGGATGTGTTCTTTGTAAACGAAATCTTGTCCGTAGATCTTCGGTTTTAAGGCTGCTGATCGTTGGACGACCGACTCATTACCCCACGCAACGAAGGATGTTGCCAGATGCCCAAGATATCGGTCGTAACAATGGCCCATCAGTTCCTTGTTCTTCTTGACCACATGCTTGGGATTTGGCAGCAAGACCGAGGTGTCAGAAGTCAGCCATCCACTGATCCCATAGGTCTCGGCCACATCAAGAACAGTATGTAGGGAGCCACCTTGCATCCCAAGCATGTTGAGCTTTCCAGAGCATACGATTTCAGATGCTGCTGATAGTTTTTGCTCTCGTACATGTCGAGCAATCAACCACGCCACAAGATCAGATGGAGCACTCGATCCCGAGATAGCCGGGATAATGATAGCGCCTGAAGTTTTGGCCGCCTCGTGAAAATTTCGTATCATTTCGGCGATCCATGCAGTCTCGGTACTAAAGTCGACGTAATGGGTACCGCTACGAGCACATGCGTCAACGACTGGAGTTCCATAGCGGTGATATGGACCGATGCCGTTGATCAGAACCTTTGTTTCTCTTATAATGGGTTCGAGGCCTTCGGCGTCGAGTTGAGGGACGATGTAAATCGCCGGCTCCAATCGATCGGGATTGATGGCTCGTAAGTCTTGGCGCAGAGCTTCGAGCTTTGAGGCTGAACGACCTGCAATGCACCACCTCGTATTTGTTGGGAAGGTCTTGGCGATATGCTCTGCGCAGGTTGTGGCGGTCCACCCTGTGGCGCCCAAGATGGTTATCTCGTGGGTCCGAGTGTTCATTGTGTTTTGATACCAGTGATCGATCGCCCACTGACGTTTGAGGTGTCCGTTAATTATATACCAAATTTTAGCCTCCTCTTTCTTTCTGAAGACGTCCCGGTGCCTTATATTGTGATAATTACTCATCTTACAAATACATATTGAGCCTTTGAACTTTACTCCATTATTGCGCAAAGCTAGCCTTTTCGAGAGGCGAATGATAGAGTATGTTCAATTCGGACGAAACACGGAGGAATCGAAGGACCCAGTTGATCAAGGATGTCGACCAATCATGTTCGCATTCACAAGTGATACAATAAAGGAGGAGAATGTTAACGGCAGGTGGATCGTACCGGAATGGCAAGGAGACGGATGCTTCTCCGCAGGCGCTTGGTGTAGATTTGCTGGAGCAGCTTGTTTCGGGCACATAGAGAGAAGAACTTCAGACGAATCCTGGGACATAGAAGCAAACAAGCCTAAATATGTCACATTCTACCTAGTTACTCCTGATAAAGAAGTGCTCTTTAGTCAATCAAAAAAGAACAAAAGCTAAATAAGTTTTCCAGAGTTCACCGTAGCCCTGCGACAGGTCAAAGACAAAGAGATCTACCCTGAAGTCCCCAAAGATATTACACTCAAACTGGCACCTGACAACAAATATAATCTCCAGATAAAAGACATTCTAAACTCGATTGATGTGGACACCATACAGACCTACTGTTGGCGGTCCGTGCTTCGAGAAGAACTATTGCTCCTATAGGCTTTTTCTGGGCTGGGAAGTCTTGGTCCGTATAGATGAGGAGGGAGAGGAGCAGATACCGGAGGCTGTTGACCATAAGGGGTCGACACAGAGGTCCTGGCAGAGCTTTGTGTACTGTAATACGCTTGTCCGTATGCCTCACTTGGGCTAGGGATTCTGGGGTCTTGAGCGCGACGAGGAGAAGCAGTAGGAGCTGATGCTGGCTGGCGATAAGCAGCCTGCGTGGCAACACTCGAAGAGCGCCCGTAGGCCTCGCTTGCGGTGGGGATACTGGTGTATTGGGAGCGCTGAGGAGGTGGGGCAGACATAGATTCCGGCTGACGGTAGGTGGCTGACGTGTAGGGAACACTAGGAGGTTGAGTCTTGTAAGGGGCTTGTCCATAAGCCTCACTTGGACTGGGGATCCTCAAGTTTTCTGCTCGCCGAGGAGGAGGGACAGGCAGCGACGGCTGCAGGCTAGGGACGCCTGGAGTCGCTGCAGTAGAAGAGCCGTGTGTACCATACGGGGCTTGCCTTATAGGCGGAGCAGGCGCACCCGCCTTCTGATAATGCGTATCATAGGCTTGACGGTAATGTTTTGCCTCTTTCACAGAGCTATCCGCCAACTTCTCATGCTGCTTTCTTGTTCTAGGATTCTTGTATGCATACGGGTGCTTATCCAAAAAGGCATTGCGAGTACTGGCATGTCTAAGGAGGGCGAACAGCAGAGTTTAGAGTTAGCCTTTTAATTGTCTTTGTTCTGAAATCATATCACAGATAGGCCTCTAAATCTTGAAGGTTATAGCACTTACAAATTTGTGTCAGTTGCCGCCTGAGCTGCTGGCAAAACCAGGTCCTGGTGCTGCCTCTGCTGGAGCATCTGGAAATTGCCATTTGGGCCGATAGCTTCTTTCAAGCTTTTTTCATACTCATCTCGTGAGGTGTTGGAGTGCTCGCGCCATTGGCTATAGGTATTGTAATCGCGCTCTGCTTGGGGAGTGGGATGTAGTCGAGTATTCACATCCTGGCCATAGATTTGTTTACGGATATTGGTATATGACTGGTACTCCTTGGTGGTAAGTTTGGAATAAGATTGAACATTGTGCTGGTTGGAAGACATGACTTAAATAAAAGAATATGCAAGACTTGAAACAAGTGTCGTACAGTAAGCTTAAGTCGCTGAAAGATGTAATAGGAAACGATTGAGATGCTTGAAGATGTTGAATTGCTGTCAGCAGTTGAGTACTAATTGTGTATTTTATATTTATCTACTCTCATAATTTACCTCGTCTCAGCCGAGACATTTTACTTCTGCAAGCATGTTCCAAAGTTGATGACAGACCAACACCAGGTTGCATTCGTTTCGAAAAGGGTCCCCAGTTGAGGCTGTACTGAACCTGATCCCCGCAATTGAAACAAGTATCGCTAGGGCTGCCGCCAATCCGGACAGATAACGCTGTGAATAGCCGCCAGTTGGAAAGCGATGGCATACACCTGAGACAACAAGCCAGATGTTCAGACCAGGCGTTTAAGAATCGCATTTTACTAAAAATAATCCCTTGTTTGAGCCAAGCGCCAGGCTATTGGCAGCGGCTATCGAAGGCAGGCCTTATTGGTGACTGATGATGTGATAAGGTTTAAGCGCCGAGCGCACCTTGCCCCTCATTTGCACGTGACGGCTTCAACACGGAAGCATACTATTCCAGTTGCCTTACTCGCATCGTTTTCCTCACTTGTTTCGTTCCGCGAAAGATTTGCACAAAATCACAACAAGACATACCAAACCTCCCGCTAACATACTGTTCTTCTCAACATGCCACTAGAAAGCCTGGCACCAGAACTGGTGTCTATCATCTTACGAAATATTGACTCACCTCGCGGTCTCCACGACCTGATTGCAGCATCGCCTGCCTGTTTACGAGTCTTCTTACAAACTCCATATCTCATTCTTTCAGCTGTGGTGCGAAATGTATTACCAAGTGGCACGACGAAACATTATATCGCTGCTTGGCGGGCCCCTCCACCCTCTCTACCCCCTGTTCGTGAGACTAAAGATGAGATATTGTTGTTCTTGAATGAATACTTCAGTGCCACTACGCCGTTTGAGTATCCGGCAAACCAGAAAGAGCTTGTATCTTTTTGTCAACTCTATCATCGGGTTGATTATCTTGTCAAGATGTTCTTACATCAGATGCGTCAACTTGGGTTTGACGATACGATTCTGGCGCCTTCATCTTCTGAGTCTACTCGACTTCACAGAGCGTTTCTGAGATATGGCATCTACTGCAGCGTATTTGCGCCAAATGAGTTTGAACCATTGGAGAACACTTATCCATTTTCTGGCGTTGAACAATTCGATCTATTCTTGAGGCGACTGAGGCCATGGGAGGTTGAGGAAATGGCCTGTGTCCAGGTGTATTTCGCCCTTCTCACGGGGGACTATATTAGTCAACTTGAGGAGCAGCTCATTGAAGCTGTCCAGTGCGCCCCTGGGATTGTATGGCCATCGTCTCCAGACTCAAAACCGGGAGAAGAGACCGACGAAAACGGAGAGAAACAGATACTGAGCAAGGGAGATGACATGAGGGAATTCAAGAATTTGGATATGACCAATCTCATGTTATTCTCCAAAGACGGCATATACAGTTCCCCAGATAGTATCACTCACATGACCTCTCTGGGCCTTGAGTTTATGTATCTGCTCTGTAGATCAGAGGACCGAAGATCTGAGTTGATTCGTTCGAACCCTCCGGACTACCGCGAGTTCCTGCCGGAAGCCCTCAGTCATTCGCCGGCATGGACACCAGAGGATCAAAATCAAGATATCTCTATCGAGAAAACAGATTCACTTGATGATCCATCGCGCGAGAACCTCGGTTATGTCTTATTTGGAAATAATCACAGCATGGGAACAGTATACCTTCCTATCGATCCTACGGGTTCTCACCACTCAATACTTAGGCGGCTCGGGTACGTCTTTTGGGACTCGTGGAGGATACAATCTCCTGAAGTGTCTGATAGACTGAGAGCGGTGGAGAAGATGACATATGATGAAATACACGAGCTGTTTAATAGGCCGTGGCGAAACGGAGCTGAGGCCAGGCTTCAAGGGGTAAAGCTGCCGCGAGATCAGTTTGAGAAAATTGAAATGGAGTTTGGGTATATCGAGCGTCCTGAAGATTCGGAGTAAATAGAGCTTTAGCTCGTGCCATAACCCCAAAACCCCTTGTAAATCACTATTAGCAAACCACATATACTAAATCAACCCTTGTGAAGACATAATTAGTGTTATAGTATTGATATTTCAAGAAGCCATACTAGGGGGCCTCGGGTAACTACATCCACTGCTTATTCCCGAACTTCGAGACAAGGGCCCCACTGCTGCCTTTCTCTAAAGAGGCCTCATTCATGACTTTCAAGACAGCTTTGGCCGAGTCCACAGGTGTGCTCGGACCCTTGAAGTGCGGAGCATAATCGACAAATTTACTTCCGAGCTTGGCCACCTTTTGTTTCTGTTCTTCGGTCACTGTGCAATGTTAGCATCATCCAGTGTTGTAATCGTCATAGCTACTTACACTCTCCCTCAAAACCGCTATCGACGCTTCCAGGACAGATACTCATGAAAAGAACTCCTTCTTTGGCGTAGCGAGCGGCGAACTTGGCGGTGAGAACGCTTGTGCCTGCTTTGCTGATGGCGTATGCAGGAGCTGGCTCGATGTCAAATTGACGGATGAAATCGATGTCGGACATGCCGGACGAAATAGCAATGACCTTCTTGCCCTGCCCTTTGAGAACGAGTGGCGTGAAGAGATTGAAGAGATAAAAGTTTCCAATCACGTTGACGTTGAATGAGTCTTGGAGATCCTTGACAAGACGTTCCGGGTCTTTGGCTCTATTACAGTATAAGATATCATTTCTCAAAGGCCAGGTCATGGATAAGTCGTGGATTTGACTTACAGTATATTAACAGCATCCTATTAAGACCACAATGCGATAAGGCCTGCGTTAGTAATAATATAATTAAGAGAGCCTTTAGCAATTACTGTAATAGCTTTAATAATACTTTATACTTTTATTAATATAATATAAAGCGACTTTAAGTAAGAGCTTAAACCTTTAATATATTAT
>JAAOAR010000016.1:0-27302 GCA_013395995.1 Fusarium pseudoanthophilum | reverse complement strand
GTTATTTATAGTTAAGATTTGTAGCTGTGAGCTTATTCTAGCAGAGAGAACCTAGCAGCAGGGTCGGGTATGTATAGGTCACCACGAAAGTGAGATTCAGACGTGCGTGCGGTTGAAACTGCGGTACGATGGTCATCTGCTCTTTCTTTTTGTTGTTGTTGTCATCTCCCCTTTGTCGTGATTCCAGCCCGCCGCTTTCGCCAAAGGGTTGCAATTGACGCCGGCGTCCCAGGTCCAGCATCGAAAGACCAGTGAACCCACCCAGAGAGCTGAGCATGCCAATCATGTCCCTCTGAACCTCTTTTAACTTGCTAATGTCAGTGAACGGCTGCCGCTGGAAATCATGGTCTCCATGTCGCAACTTGACCTCCTGCTCGAATATCCGTAGTGGCAGCGTGCACAACGCCTGCAAATCGAACGTGAACATGTCGAAAATGAGAGTGGCGGGATGCGGCGTGAGAAATATTTCCTGGATAATCCACATGCGTTTCCAGTAAGCGCGGCCGCATAGGACTGCCAAACAGAATAGATCACGCTCTGTCAGAGGTGGTAGGATATTCTCGATGAAAGCCAAGTCCTGGTAGGTGCCTGTCCAAGGACCCCCAGAAATGGTTTGCTGAACATGTCGAGAAAGCTTCCGTCGGAAGAAATGCAGACCCGCCTCCATCTCTTTCTTACTCCGCCCATGGCAACCACACGCTTCGATGTCACCTACGAAAATCAATACCTCGTCTGCGTAGCAGTAAATCTCGTTCATAAAAGGAACCTGGGCCGCTTTCTCGGCGTTGTCAAGCTGGTTAATACAGACGGCATCGATGAAGAAGGGTCCCCTGGTTACGCTTTCTGCATCTTGACGAGACTCGGGCGCTGCAAAGTCGTATTCATATTGCTTCAACGCCCAGAGTCTTCTAAGTAACGAAAGCACGTTGGGGCTCACGGGGAATGGGTGCCTGTCAATCAGGATGTGCGCCATGTCCGAAGGAGACGCTGGAGCGCCCCAGGTGTATGATAGCGCACGATAGCAAGTCGAGGGAAGACTACCACGATCGACGACGACGAAAACACACTCTATAGGTTGCGATAACTGCTTCTGCTTGTCTTCCTCGCGAGCGAGATGGGAAACTGGATCGCTGGCGGCAGAAATGGCAAGAAGGCGAACTTGCCGTGAAGGGTCGATGGGCGGGTATTTAAAACCGCTGCGCGGCTCAGGATGTTGGTCGTCGTGCATCCAGATTGGATTTTCTTTAGTCTGTGGACCGGCGTTACCATTGCTGGAGGCCATTTCTGAAGATGTTGTTTTTGTGAAGCTGAGGTTGGCAACATTTTGCAGCAATTTATTGCAATACTGCCTTAAATAAAGCGCAATCTTTTTGCCACTCTGCTGCTCAGCCGCACCACTATTGATCTTGGCAACATCCTCAAAGCGCGGTCAAAATCCAGATTGTGGTATGCCAAGGATGGGTTGAACATCTACGCCATTAACTAAAATATTAGTGGCTTGTGTATCATTCAGCTCTGGTAATTAATAAAGAAAGGCCGGGCTGCAGTCTGTATCTTGTTTTTATAATTATAAATATATTTATATTATAAATATTTAAATATCTTTATAGTCTTCCTTTATTATTTTATATTTTTATTATTATTAATTTATAAAATTTCTATTAATATTAAATTATTTACTTTTATTAAGAAATTACAGAATAGGCGATTTCGGTAGCATTAGGGTCATCGTCTCTTTTTCTCGGTGTATTATTGCGTTTGCTGCCGGATGTCCTGGTTAATAAGCTTATACATAAGCTCCTAAAGCGCAGGCCATTATAGTGCGAACCATCACTCATTATTTACTAACGATATCTGGTTGGTGAGAGCAGGCCGACATTTGAGTGTATAAAAGATAATATTAGTAGATTATACAAGTTACACTAATGCTTCTCGTCCTGCTCAAGGCCAGGGGTCAGTTTCGGATCCACGGTAGTCTGCTTGCGATGGTTCAAGGCTATTTACTGGGAAGTACACAAGACATGGGCTGGACTATTGACAATATACGCGCCTTGAGATACAGCATGATGTTGATATACACAACTTGTTGTAAGTGGGATCATAGCAGCCAACGAATCCTTTAGTACTTAACAAGTAGAGCGAGGCTAAAGCGTTGTGGAAGCAGCCTATACTAAAGCAAGGTGCTTACTGTAAATAAATGGCTTAGCTTAGAAAGAGTCTACAAGTAATGTGTAAAGTCAATGTGAGCGATATAGGACGGACTAAAGGGCAGTCAGAAATATATAGGGATTTCTAGTTAATCCCAGAGAGAAAGTCTATTGTTGCTGCTTCAACAATGGCCTTAGACTGTATGTTATGAACCATATCAATATATCTGCTAGAGAATGGCATCAACAATTTGTTGCCCTCTAGGTATCCCTCGTCATATAGTTCCCACATGTCCTCCAGGGCTGTTGAACTAGAGGCAGAGCCAATTCCCGAATCCGTCGGAGACGAATACTTTTCACATTGACGAACAGTCCATGACGACCGAATTACGTTGCCATTTGGGGCCATCACACGCAGACGAACTCCATCAGGTATAGACTTGTAGACAATAGGCCACTGCATCCGCGCCGTGAGCCCAGGGACCAGCGCATACACCTCGTCAACATGGTATGTCCGGACTGTCTCGTCACAAGGTCCAATGAACGGGTCGTCAGCAATTGACGTTGGTAGAGTAGAGAATTCCACAAAGGTGACTACTGAAAAGTTGTGTTTGAGGGTTGTAGTATATCTCTGAAGCCAGCCAATGAGGAATTGAGGCGGCAGGCTGGCAGGGAGGGGGGTTGTGACTGAGAAATGGTGTTGCACCCGCATTTGTGGATCTGGCTCCTTCGTTCAATTTGATCAGCAGTTGATAAGCGCGTTAATTTGTTGGTTGTAGGCGATCGTGAAGGTGTGCTGGACGCTCTGTAGTAGGTTCGCAAACAGTAGATTAGATCTTCGCCCTGAGCGGCGTCAGATCTTATTTGTGTTTCTGCCTGCTAGTTCACTGGCGCCTATCTCTCTTGTAAACCTCAATCGAGGGATGTGACGTGAGTAATAAATAAGTAATGCGCTTGTGGACACGAGTCGTGCAAGCCCTTTTAGCTATCAAGATAAGATAAGGTCTATTCTAGCACCTTCACTAACACCATCTCGGTAGTCACTAGTTTGAGTCAAAGATCTCCGATTGCTGTAATAATCGCCGATCTTGGAGTGAACCCCAGCCCCAATCCTTCAACCATTCGGCAAGTACTTTCTGTATTACGAGCATTCCATACGAGATTCAGCATCAAGAACCACAGCTAAACTACCAGGCTGAGAAAAAGAAAGAATGGAAAAATAACATCATTGGCCTAAATATTCCTAATTTTCTTAGTATATTACTTATCAGATGCATGGTGCCACGGGGTTCTGTCAGATTATTATAAGTGTACAGGCATGGCCAATGAAAACCATGCCTGTCCGAGCACCATACAGACAATGCTCTTATTGGAAACCCAACTATATAAGCTCCATTGCAAATAAAAACAGAGTCTCTTTCAAGAGTAACTAATGCAATTACTTAGCCTTCCTGTTTGCGCTATTCATTTATCGAATGCTATTGTCTCGGTTCTTCTGTGGCCTCTTATCAAAGAAGAAGTCATTGAGAAGATCATTTCGGAATCGCTCTTGTAAATCCTGCAAGGACCGCCAACGTTTTTTCCGATATCAGTGAGCATCTGGAGACACCCTTGCCTCTCGACCTTATAATTCACCACGTCATGCCTCCCAACCCACGGGTTACCATCAAGCTTATATTCCTGCCACTCCTTAGCCCAATGCGGGCGAGTCTTCAACCTTTTACCTGTCGCCGGATCCTTGAATGCCATCCACTTATTCAAGACCGATTATTCAGATGGTTCCCAAATGTCTGTCGCGCTGTACAGTGTCAATACCTCGATACTGCACGTACGAAACGAATTGCCGCGCTGGGGTGCCATTGTCACATCGCTACCGCCCATGATGCGCATTTTTGCAGGCATGCGTGTAGGTTATTGTTTGCGGTGCTTATAGGTAAGAAGAATAGTATCCCACTAAGCTTGCTAAACAGGAGCGTAGTCTATGGCGCCTTCAGCAGCGCTTTTCCTTTGAGTAAAAGGGCATCTCAACTTCAATGTCTCTGACTTGGACATTCTGGATTCCTCGCTAGGAGTGCAAGGCATCAGGGAGGAAGGTCTCGACATTCTGCTCGAGGAGCGCTCTCATGGCGTCCATTGAGATGAGGGTAACGTAGGACTTTGACAAGTTCGTAACATTGATAAAATCTTGCAGTAAATGTGCATTCTGTAGGATGTTCCTCTTAGCTGTTTCCGCGAATAAAGGCCAGATATGAGCGTCATCCGAGAATGAAAACTACCCCAGCACGGTCAATGATACGCGGCAAGATACATGCTACTTCTATTACTTCAAAGGTTTATAATAAGTGAACTATCAGCGAGTCGAATTTCCATCTCGGCTTGGCCACATACCCCCCGAGTGACCCCTAAAGTTGGTCCTCCGCCGGAAGAATTCTGGAGAACCCTTGTTGCGGACCGTGGACCCGACAGCATTTCCGACTTTCTGAAGAGACTTCAAGCGGTGATTTGGAAAGAAAGAGTCGCCCGTAAGATTTCCAGACCGCCTTGAGTATTCACTCGGCATTACCCAATGCGGCAAAGTGACGCTGATCCTCCCTCCAAAGTGTCTCAACCCTATCGTGTCAGCCTCTTTGGAAGCTTGTAATTTGGTGATAGGAAACTAGTGCTTACCGTGGTGCAATCTCTCCGGACAAAGTGTCCGAATCCTGGAACTCTCCGGCTGACTCTGCCATCATTATAAATAAATGATAAGCCGACTACATTCCCATCGACTAGCCTAGCTAATCAACTATTCTAGTTTCAACTAACAATACCGGCAACAACCAAATTCTATTATATCCCACTTCATTTATAAGATGTCTGACGGTGCAGAAGATCTAATTCACCGCTTCGCCAACAGCCAAGCTGAGAGCGTCAAAGCCAAGGACCCAAAACTTGTCTCAGCGACGTTGGCCGATAACTGTCGACGTTTCATTGCGCCTGTGTCTTTCATGATGGAAATGGGCCTTCCCAAACCAGTGATTGAAGCGGGCTCTCCGAATGACCTTTACGAACAGCATTTCGCTATGCAGCTCCCGTTCATCGAATCGACTTCATGCAAGATACACGACACTTCATTTGACTCGCAGAAGAAGAAGGCGACAGTACACTTGACGCATCAGGTCAAATTGCTAGGTGTTGAGGAAGAGTGTTTGGTTGAGAATATGATTCTGCTTGATTTAGACGAAAGCGGGGAAAGGATTCAGAAAATTGTTGAGTTTACGGATGTCTCTGAGAGTAAAAAATACATGGCGGCTCTCCAAGGGTTGGCAGCTGCCAAGCCTGGGGAGTAGTCTGCAAGGGTGCATTCAACTGCTGTAAAGCTTACCATTAGTGTGACACTTAGATAATAAAGCTAGGCGCAATCCATAGGTTCTCTAGACTCGGGTGAGACTTGTGCCTTATTATCTGTTTTGAAAATTGGCGCCACGCACGTAACTAATGCACACAGCACGCTACCTCGGACTCCACTCCCATCGCTGCGTTCTGTGATTAAAAGTCTTGTGCCACTCGCTTCTAGGATTCCTCACACGACCGGAACAGGTCGCTGCTGATATGGTAGAAGTATGTGCTCCCCCTGGTGGCATATATGCTGCTGTCGACGTTGGGTTTGAAGATGGCTCTGCCAACATACGTGCTTGCGGCGTCGAGACTGTTGGCGTATATGCTGCTGAAGTTGAACTTATATCCTTGCCTACTACACTAGAGTCTCCGGTACAAAGGCGAGGGTCGATCGCAAACCCTCTTTCTGTGATGGAGAATACACTCTTTCCTCTCACTGAGACATTGTCATATCTTCTCGATCCCTGTTCATGGCCATAAAGGAAGATATACGCCTTTTTCTTACCAGGCCCTCTAGTTATCTAGACTATATATAAGGCAGGTAATATAAGCTATCAGCTATAGGGGCTATTAACCTAAAATAACACTCTTATTAAAGTTAATCTAGGTAGTATACTAGCTATTTAATATAATTACCTAAAATAANNTATTTAATATATAAAAAGAACTCTAAATACTTTCTTTAAAAGATAAAATAGCCTAGTCCTTATTATAGCTCTCTAACTTAATATTATCAGAAACACTTATCAAGATACAGGCTTATTATCTAGACTGTGATATAATCTCAGTCTTCTGTGCTAGTTTATGTCTTGCTATCCTAGCTGAATTCGTGCGGCGGTTCCCTATGGGTATTAGGGATTGGCTAGTTAGAATATCCCCGTGAGACAGCAGGACGTGGAATTGCATTACCTGATAATAGTCGGAGCACTCTGTAACCTTTTTGCTATAAAAACTCGAAATGCTCACCTACTGCTTTGAGCGTCTCAGGGGGATATGCACGACGGCTAGCAACACAAATTTCTTAGTCCGATATTGCTCCTGAGGCCTGCACTTGCTCAGCGTCTGCGAGTGAGTGCCATTAGTCTCCGAGTTTTTTGAAGACTTGGAGGAGGCGACGATGGAATTCTTCGCCTGATACAGGAACATCGGGAGCTGCAAAGTCAGATAACAGCTCCTTGAGGCCAGGACCACTGCTGGCGCCGCTGTGCGCCAGGCTCCAAATAGACTTCTAATAGCCCAGAAGATAGGCAAACCCCTCACTTCAGCCAGCCACCGTGAAGAGCACATGTGAACATAGGTCTCTCACTCTAGCGGCTGAATGAAAGGGAGGGTGTTGCAACAAAGAAGTCTTCGCTTTGGAGGGATTACATGGATAGAGTTACAAGAGCGGATGGGCAGGTTATGCCAGCCCTTAACGAGGAATTTATCCCAAGGCTTTACAAGTAGGTAGTATCTTCAAAGTACCAGAACTTTACGCTACTGTCAATGAATTTGAGAAAGTACTTATGCGCACCTGCAGCTTTTTTATTATATGTAAAATATGCATAACGTGGTGAACGCCTTTCATTGACCTTGCCACGCCTTATGCAAGTCGATAAATGACATTTAGGCCTCAAATACTTATATCACAAGTAGCATGAGGGGCTAGTATAATTGATGGCATTCATAATAGTCCAGTTGGCATTTGCATGCAAGGCAATCAGTATGGCCTCGGGCTACACGAAGGTGAGCGAGAATTGTTTTTCCGGATTCCGCTTCCAATCACCGTCAGTACCTCTGCACAATCTTCAGTCCTAGGCATCAGCCCGCCTTTGCCAAATCACCACACGAAAGTCGCAGCCATGACTATGCAAGGTTCCGATACGACTGATCTCCCCGCCTCACCTTCCATCTGGGGCGACTTCGTAGACTCAGACGGTGAATGTGACGTCGAAGATGCATGCGAACCCGTTGACCGATATGAAGAAGGACTTTACCTTCCCATCTGTATCGGCGAGGTCATCGCAGACAGGTATCGAATTGAGCACAAGCTAGGTCATGGCGGATTCTCGACTGTCTGGATGGCCCATGACATGGACAAAGGAAAAGATGTCGCCCTCAAAATCATGACAGCGAACTTTGGGGTGAGCGAGAGTTACTTATGCAGAATGAGATCATTCGTTGTGTGGCAGACACTTCACGTCTGTTGATATACCAGGACGCTTTGTTATTACCTGGCGCCGCCAGAAATCCCCACCGAGTCCTCGTTTTCCCGCTCAAAGGCCCCAATCTAAGGGATTACGCTCGGGAGACATCTACAATTGTACGCAGGTCAGCTGCCAAACAGCTTCTCCAAGCGCTCAAAGCACTGCATGATGGTGGAATGGTACATCGAGGTTAGTCCTATTTTCTCAACGCTAATATCCACACAAACTGACCGTTTTTTATAGACCTCAATAGTGCCAATGTGATGTTTGGTCTTTCCTCATTTGAGCCTGGTGCTGAGATATCCGCCAAGTATCAAATACTCGGTCGCCCTCAGAAAATGGAATTTCCCACGAACCAAGAGATGTGGAGGAAGGGACAACTGGTGGCACCAATGTCTCCAAAGGACAGCTTTGTTGTTCAGGACACCATAAGTCTCGCCGACTTTGGTCTGACTATTCGATCTGGCACGGAGGTAGACTTTAAGCTTCAGGGAACTATCGGATACTCCGCCCCTGAGCTTATGCACGGTGTAAATCCGACTTTTGCTTCTGATATGTGGAGCTACATGTGTATCTTTGCTGAGCTCTACCTCAAGTGGCCTCTCTTCGGTCCAGGGTTTTTCGGTGGCGGATTACGCTTTGTAGTTGGACTTCTCATCAGAGTGCTAGGCCCACTACCTCTGTCGTGGAAAGGTTCATATGAAGGCGGTGGGGAACCAGATGAGAGCTGGTACGATCAGAGCAAAGTTCCTGAACATGAGATGTGTTTAGAATCGAGGGTTACGCGATCTAGGGATACCATTGAGCCTGCTGAGCAACAACTGGTACTCGATACCTTACGTCGGGGCTTTTCTTATCTGCCTGAGGAAAGATTGAGTGCAGGAGAGCTTCTGGAGGATGCATCATTCAAGGCGCTCATGGACAAGTATGGGCTTTAGAAGAGGGAAGCGGTTATAGAACACATACTTTGAACTCATAATGCAAACTCATCACCGGCCAACTTGATGCGAGCCAGATCAACACCGCGCTGCTCTGCTGGCCTCAGCAATCGCCACGACGGGTTTCGTGAACTGCCGAGAACGGCGCCGGGTAAACCCGCACAAGGTTATCTATAAATAGCGACACGCAAAAATTGGGTCGGACGCGGAGAATTTGCAACAGTCTCAAAGCTTGGCTTTAGCCAAGAAAACCGAAGCTTTGGGACACAAAATTGGTGTGCATCCAGATTGATAGAAATGACCGTGCTTGCCTGCATGCAACAAAGGCGTTAACAGGGCTGGCTGCTTGAACGGATGTCTATCGCGGGGAAATACGAATGCAAATTGCGACTGAGTTTTAATCTTGCTAGGAATGACATAGCTACGCTCATTGGGCAGTGCCATTTCAATATACCCCGCTAACTGGTTCTAACATTTTTTGTCCCGCTCACCTTCTGCTACCTACCCTAAGCTGAGGACTTGTATAAGAATCATTGTTTTAACCATACTTTACTAGAATATCAGGCTATCAAGCTAATCATTGCATTGACTTCATAAGCGAGCTCGGTACGAGGATGGCGATTTGTACTCCTAATCTGGCATGTTCTCCACGATCGATATCACTGTGAGAAATCTCAGCAAGCTCACAACGTTGCAACATGTGGGTACCATAAAACTTTATGCTCACAGAAAGAAACCGGAACAAATATACCGAGGAGATGTCCAGTAAACGGATGGAACCATATCATCCATGTCTTATCGATATAGGCCTGATGTTATTGTCACCGACGCATAAATGAGAAGACACCGTTAACGTTCCAGACGATGGTTTGACGATTGCGTTGAATGGTGACATTTCATCGTAGAGCACCTGAGATCTAATAGCTGCATCTATAAAATACCACTCTAGGTTACACTATTCCTCGCCTAGCCTTCGCCTACAAACTCTCCTCTTCGGTTCAACGCAAGGGACTCAAGCTCTGGAACCTTGATGTATCCAATCCCAGAACATCATTCAACTGCCGATCACTACTAAACAAGAAATCAATGATATGAGACACCTTTTAACTTTAGCATTGCGTGATCTAAAAGCAAAAACCCTCAACTCTTGTTAAAACAGACCACAAGTCGGCCCCGTTAATGTCCGTGAATCCGATGGCTTGAATTCCCTGTTAGTTCCATGCATAAGTGAAAACCTTCTTGTCTCCCCCCCTCCCATCACCACGGCTCACCCATCCTTGCACAATGCAACCCCTGAATTCCTTCTGCTGGGTGGTATTCGATCTAAGTGGTCAGCGTCCTCCGCGGTTACCGGGACGTTCCATTTATCGCAATCCGTATTCTGGATCATCCCATGAGATGTCGCTTAGGGTGTACGAGATCGATTGGTTCTGAAGCGAAGGAGTCGAGATTTGCGTGCTAACTTGATCAATGCTCTTGACCGAAGGGTTTGCTTTTCTCTTAGTCAGGTTTAACATGTGCCGAATCCACAGCGCTGAAGGCTTAATTTTGCTGGACGGGCCTTTTATATACAGCTTCTAGAGTCTATTCTGCCTGGAAGGGAAAAAAGCTAATGTGTTATTTTTACCGAGACGCCGAGATCCATCTGACCGAGTGGCAGAAGTCGATGGCATCATCAATCAATCTAGAAGTGAACTAGATGACTCCATAGATTAGCAATGGAAATCGTAAGCTTGGACAGGATGTCATTCAAACTTTGCACTGACAGGTCTGCTATTCCTTGCTAGGCAGCCGCGTCGGCCGCGGAAAAAATACAAGGGTGCGAAATCTACAGGGCTGTTGGTAATAAGGTTTAAGCAGTGTAAACTCTGATTACAGGAGGTAACATATTAATTCGTGCCCAATATATTTCTCTGGGGAAACTCGTCTCGGTTAAACACGTGAAACACAACCGACACTCTGAATAAAGCATACAGGTAATGCATTGTAGATGTACAGATACTCAGGCAGAATTCAGCAAGTGACGAGAGGAGAGAAAAGGTGTTGTAATGGCCCCTGTAGCTTACATGGTACGATGAATGGAGGATGCCGAAACGCGGCTGACCTCCCTGTTACGCGGTCACGAAAGGGGTAAAGGATCGGCAGTTGATGTCGAGACTTTTAAACAGCCCTTGATTGGTTTTCCGGACCCCAGATCGACGACGGCTGTTGATCCCGACCACCCCCACCCAGCGAAAGATTTACCCATCTTGGCTCTGCAATCCCACCCAGAGTCCGAAAAATCATAAGATGGCGCCAAGGATGAGCCCTGAAATAAGAAGAAAGCCTCAGCGAAAGTGAATCTCCGGGTAGTGCACTGAGAGAGTTTCAATGCAGGGGTTATATCAAAGGATGAGATCCTACAAGCTGCCCAACCAACACTGTTGCGTGTTCTGGAATTTGACCTGTAAGTTTATTAACGTGGCATGAACAAAAGAGGTTTCTTATCGAGTGCGATATGCCCTGTTGAGATAAGTTGTCTCCCGAAACACATGTCTTGTACACAGGGTCGGGGCAACAAGGGAGTGCATGGTGGTCCCAGTTGCATCATTGCGTTAATTAGATATCAGCGAGAAGCTTTATCACCTTAATCCACCCCATTCTCTGCTTTCATGTGTTTGATCTGTAATTCATCAATTCCTCACAAGTCGTCGAGATGCTTTTGCCGCGTGAGCATGAGACGCCGTTTAACAAGGCGCCTGTTATTCGGGCGCTGTCGATGATTCTCATGATTGTTACCATGTTTTCGGTGTTTATCCGTGTTCTCACGCGGATTGCTACGATGAGGAGATTGCGATGGTCGAGTTTGTTCAAGTCGGATGATATTCTGATCTTTGTGTCGATGGTAAGAATTGAGCTTTGGTCGCTGATGATTGTTACTGATATTTTAGATCTTTGTGATTGCTCAATCGGGGGTTGTTTATTCACAGGGCGCGAATGGGATGGGGAAGCTTGATGTGTCGTCTGGACAAACAGCGTTGATTCTGAAGGTGAGTTCGACAGTGAATGGAAGCGACTGATCTGACGGTATCAGGACCAACTCGTATCCGATATTCTGTTTTATCTGGCACTAGCATTCTCGAAGATCTCAGCCACGACGACCGTTGGAAATATGTCACCACTATCTCACAAGCGAATACTGCCGATCCAAATCATAATTGTAGGCTGGGCCGTCTCTGCGATATTTGTTCGAGCATTCGCATGCTCATTACCGTCATCTTGGGACTACATCGACGGTTCATGCGTCGATCTGGTAGCATTCTGGGCATACGTCGATGCTCTCAACATTATTACCGATCTTCTTATCACAGGTATCACAATCGAGATCCTCGTGCACCTGCAGATGCCAATCGGCACAAAAGTAATGGTGGTTGGTGTTTTCGGCTCACGCATCCTGTAAGTCATCTACGCCACGCATTTACACAAACTAACACAATTTCAGGATAATCCCTCCCGCCGTGTCTCACATCTACTTCTTCAAACAAGCCCTCGAATCATCCACGCCCATCTTCACAATGTGGAAGCCCACCATCATCGTACAAGTAACCCAGTGCATCGGTATAACCACAACCTGCATCCCCTTCTGGTGGCGCTTCCTCAAGAGTCTCGAATCAGGCCAAATGGGCGCAGGCGACATCTTCGGCGCACTCAGCAAAAGCAACAATAGCAAAAGCGGCGGGACTACGAGAGGGACGGGGAACAAGTCTAGGTCCAACCACACGCTGACGTCGGCGTCGCAGGCTTTCGAGCTGACGAGCAGGCAGGGGGATGTGAAAAAGTTTGCGCACATTGTCACTGATCACGGCAAGGGAGGAGGTTCGTGGGATATGGCGCGGCAGAATAGCCAGGAGGCCCTTGTTGATCCTGCTGCTGGGGTTGCTCACTGAGTGACCACTCGGATCTTAATTGCGGTAGGTACCGGTATATTTCTTTAGCAATGATAATGGGCGGGCCAAACCCTTGTAAATAAAGTGGGATGGTTTAAATGGTGTGGCGCAATGCATGTCCCTGAAGATAACAAGGGTCAAAAGACCTCAGTCCACTCTCCTCTCAGTAGTTTCATCCTACGCGATATGCACGTCTCATGCAAAGTTGGGAATACCTCCCCTACTCGGCTGTAGCGCCAACAGGTGGTTCTATGTACATTCGCGTTCCACCTGTACCGTTACCACGACCGCCAGGGATGGTTCGCCGAACTGTTTGTCATATCTGACAGGCATGGGGATGGGGTTGTATTTAACTTTTTTGCTGCAGACGGAGTTTCTTTTTTAACCTTTCCCCCAACTTCTCCTCCCCCATCTTGAGGGCTATTCATTTATTTGCAGCGCAGACTGCAGACTTTCTTTTTTTACATCAATTCTGTACCCATTTTGACGACGATCAATATGGCTACTCAGTTCGAACTCAACGATATGCCCGCTGCGAAACATCCCCGATCGACGGTTGAAGATGCTTCGGTGTCCAGTGATCAGGATCACATGGACAATGCGCAATTGGCAAAGCTCGGAAAGAAATCAGTCCTCAAGGTATGCATCACCGACTCACCCTATTGAAACGCAATTAACACAAAATGTAGAGAAACTTTGGAGGCTGGACAATTCTAGGCTTTAGCTGCGCCGTCCTCGTCACCTGGGAGGGAACCCTCATGAACTTCGCGCCCGGTCTCAGCAACGGAGGCAGCGCGGGTCTCATCTACGGCTACATCTTCGTCTGGATCGGCGTCCTCAGCTCCTTCGCGTGTCTCTGCGAACTCGTGTCGATCGCCCCGATGGCTGCTGGCCAGTACCACTGGGTCGCTATGCTTGCGCCGCCACGATACTCGAAATATCTTAGCTACATCACGGGATGGATGAACTTGGCTGGATGGCAGGGAACGTCTGCTGCTGCGGGTTTCCTCACTGCTACGATGATCCAGGGTCTGGTTATCTTTACGACTCCGTCTTATGATGCAAAGACGTGGCATGGTAGTTTGATGATCTGGGCTTGCGTCCTGGTCGCTATCATTATTAACACTGTCGTTAGCGCTTTGCTGCCGATTTTGGAGGGTATGATCTTGATTCTGCATCTTATCGGCTTCTTTGCTATTCTCATTACGCTTCTTGTCTTTCGCGACAATGATAATGGCACTGAGGTGTTTACTGAGTGGCGCAACTCGGGCAATTGGCCCACTCAGGGTCTTTCGTGGTTTGTTGGACTGTTGGGCTGTGTTTTCTCATTCACTGGTAAGTCTTGCTTCTAGTATCAATTGTCCACTCAACTAACGCGCTTCAGGTGTCGACTGCTCCTTTCACGTAAGGAACACTGCTCTCAATTGATGTCTATGTTACTAACCATGTCGCAGATGTGTGAAGAGGTCAGAAACCCCTCGCTGATCGTCCCCCGTTCCATCATGGGCAGTATCACCATTAACGGCCTTCTCGGCTTTGGTATGGTCATCGCCATGCTTTACTCCGCAACCGACATCGACGCAGCCATCGAGACACCAACTGGCTACCCCTTCATGGAGATTTTTTATCAAGCCACTGGATCAAAGGCCGGAACTGCCGGAATGGTGTCACTCATTATTGTCATGACCTTGTCCGCTACTGTTGGTGTCATTGCTTCGACATCGCGTATGCTCTGGGCCTTTGCTCGTGATAATGCTCTTCCATTCTCGCCTTTTCTCTCAAGAGTACGTTTCAATTGCCTCATCTATAAGAACCAACTAACGAACCACAGGTCGAGAGCCGCACCAACATGCCCGTTTGGTCCATCACCACCACCTGTGTCATCTCCTGCATCATCGGTCTCATCAACCTCGGTTCATCAGTCGTCTACAACGCTATCGTCTCAGTCGCCATCTCCGGCCTCTACGCATCATACTTCATGCCCGCCATCCTTCTTCTCTACCGTCGCTGCGACAAAAACTACCAGATCCGAAACATTCACGGCGACGGACAGATTCTCGAATGGGGTCCTTGGCACCTCAAGGGAATGTTTGGCATCATCAACAACGCCTTTGCTTGCATTTTCATCACCATTGTCTGGTTCTTTAGCTTGTGGCCACCTTCAACTCCTGTCGATGCTAAGAGCATGAACTATGCCTCTCTGATGACTGGCGGGATTGGTATCTTGGCTACCATTTACTATTTCCTCCGTGCTAACAAGATTTACGTGGGACCCAAGAAGGAGATTTAAATAGACCTAGTGCGCATGGAGCCAAATATCGTTTGCTCCCAATCTATCATTGTCTAATAGCTCTATAGCAAAAGTTTGTCTAGACTGAGATTTATAACATACTTTATTTCCAAGGCATGATAGTCAACTCGGGCCATATCTTTATCCAACGCTGTGTTTTCTTTTGGTATGTCTCCTCTGTCATTAGAAGTTGATTCGGGCGCACCGTGAGTCTAAACATGTCCGAGAATCCCCATGGCGCAAAGATATCCCATTCTCCGTCTTCTCTAAGTCGAACGCCGATAAGTGCCGTGTTAGTTCCCCAAGCAGTCATAGATGCCTCGCTAGATCGATGCTGAGGGCACGGCTTGCCAAACTTCTTCTCATACCAGAGATGCACGCGTGCTTGATTGCGGATCTCAACTTCAGTAGGGATATCCGCAAAGATCTTCTTTCCAGCCTGAATAACAGCATCCTCAGCCTCCCATGATAGATCTGAGTCGTCAAAGTAGATCAAGTCGTAGTCGTTGATGCCAAGTTCTGGGTCGCGGTTGGTAACGACATTCCAGACGGTTTGCGTGAGTGCACCGGCGGCGAGGTACCAATTGGGGAGCTTCATTTCAGCGGCGCGCGATAGAACGGTCATGAGTGTTTTGTTGCATTCTATCGCTTGACGAAAGCGAGTGACTTGCTCATTGATTGGAAGGAGAGCGGCGTCCATTTTGTTTATAGAGTTGAAGTTGAATAGGTTGCGAAGGATGAAAAGTTCACGCTTCATCACGGCTTAACATTAGGCAGCTGCACGTGACATGCATCATCCTGCTTGGCCTTTAGGCAGCAGACTGACACTGCGATTAATTGTTCAGAAATTATTATGAAGTCAAATTCTAATATCTACATCTACTGCAATCTATATGAATGCCCTTGTTTTAAGGAAGGCTGACTAACAAGTCCCGAAGCTTGGGAAACTTGGGTGAGCCCATTCCCGAGACCGGATCCCAACCCTTGGCCGCCTTGAACCCCGCCGTGCCGCAACCTGGATTAGAGCCTTGGGTAATCTGTCAAGGTTAGTAAAACTTTCAATGATTGGTGAATAATACACTTACATCAGTAAAAACTTCTGGATGCTGATAAAGAATCTGGTTCAAGAAGCCAATTGGCTTCTTACCGGCTAGCAATCGCTCATCGTTGATCCTGTTGATCATCGCCGCGAACATCGGAGTTGCAGCGCTGGTTCCTCCACTGATCGTAGTTTTTCCATCTTGGAGGAAAGTGACATTGGCTCCCAAGAGTGCGACATCTGGAAAGGCGCGTCCGGAAACGTTGTATGTTCCCTTGGGGTAGTGAGGATTGTTAGCGGCGAGATAGCTAGCGACAGCCTTGCGCTGGTAGGCTGGTTGTGCGTTCATGTTGCTGAAACCTCCTAGAATGCGTTAGTGAGATTCTTTTGCATTTATGAGGATACTTACCTCCAGAGTAAAAGTTGTGCTTGGGATCAAAGACAGCAACTTCATTGGTTCTGCTGCCAGTGAAGTTGACTTGTGTCGCTCCAACTGCTGTGACGTAGGGACAAGATCCAGGGAACAGAGCGTTGAAAGCTTCCTTCTTCTTATCATAAGGATTGACCGTACACTGTGTCGCACCTTGGACACCACGATCTCCAGCAGCGACAAGAACACTGACACCACTAAGAGCCAACTTCATCCACTCGTGACATTGTCGCTGAATATAACGACGAGGAAGAGTCTGCTCATCGATCGCGAAAGAGATTGAAACGACGTTTGTGACCTGATACTTGCCGCACATAGCAGGGCCCTGGAATCCACCAAAGACAGGGAATGTAGGATCAAGATCAGGATCATCGCCTCCGTCATACTTGCAGTAACTTGCGTCAACAGCGTCGAGGAAGTCATTTGCAAGACCTCCTTTGTTGTTGTAGGGAGTCTGGAACATGGTCACGGTCTGGGGGTAAACAATGGGGTACGACATTTCGATGTCGAGTAACTCTTCGCCCTCAACGGGTTCTCCCTCTGCTACGGCACCGTTGATGCTGTTGACTTTGGGTTTGGTTCCCTTGGGGATGAAGGGTGCGTGCTTTGCCCAGAATTGGTTCAAATCAGCTGGCTGATACGGGTCGCCGTATCCAAAGAGACCCATTGAGTTATTCTTCGCGGCCTTGGTTCCAAGGGGAACGCTGTAGAGCTCTGATATCAGTTAGTAGGGAGCGGCGAACATGAGCTGTTGACTTACTTCGGATACAAGCTGGAGTCCAGCTTTCGCTACAGTTGCGCAAATCATCTGCGACGGGAAGCTTGTATGGCGGTGGCAGGGTATCAAGAACAGGCTTGACTGCGCGACGGCTCTTTGTCTTGCCAGCTTTCTGAGATGGAGCCAAATCAATGAACTCAACATCATCCTGGATTGCAGACGGAACTGCGTGATCGGTAGGTTCGAGGCGAAGCTCACCAGTCGCATCATTGTGCATAACATGAACTCCCGCTCCAAGCATTTTCCCAAGTTGCTTGACCGGAGCAGAGAACTCGAGAACAGCAGCCGCTTTCTTAAGATTCACAGAGGATAGATCGACGCCTGCATTTTCGAGCCATTGTAGAACCTTTTTCTGCGAACTGTCGCTGGGCTTGAAGAAGTCTTGCTAGAATATTGTGAGAATCAGAGCAACTCTGAGAAAATTGAAGGAACGTACGACTTCCCTAAGCTCGAGATAGTGTCCAAACTTCTTTGAGCTAGGATCCGAAATATCCATCAACAAAGCTTCAGCTTCTGCAAGCTTAGGCTGATGGAACGCGACAGCAGCACGAACCACTTCATCTCCCGACACGGCTTTCCATTGCGATTGAGGAAGAGCACTGACGATCTGCGCGCTCAGAAGCGCGACGAGTGCTGCGTAGCAATACATTGCTTGAACGATCTCTCGCCAAGACGGAAACAAGAGATCTATGAAATGGAGACGGGTCTTGGCAGGTTGAGAATCACGGAAGAGAAAGGGGAAACATTTTGTAGTTCGGTCAAATCGGCTGGAACGGTCGGGCCCTGTTTCAAGACCTCGTATTTGAGCCGGAACTAATTTTAGATGGTTCTCGTGATCGTAAAAAGCATAGCGTTGATGATAACAGACTAGTTAACCTATAGTGGCCGCAAATGGAAAGATCAGTTCGCTTTTCCTTACTATGGCCTCGTATTTTTACACGATCCTGTCTTAAGTCGAGGTCAATGCGTGAGTCCGTTCCGAGCGGGACAATCTCAACTAACTGCAGTTGTGATTTACAATTAACATATTTATTTAAGAAGGCGAGGTTAGAACGTCGGTAAAATGTTCCAAAGTTGAGTTTATCTAAATTATAGACTAAACTTCATCTAATGATCTGGATTTAGATAATGGAATGAAACATTGAGTCCACTATCTGAAAAGGTTAGGTCACGGATGACAGTTAATATATGGGCACAGACCGAACTTGAAATGGATATAGTCACTGGCGCAGAGGCAATTTGGAGTAATCACTACATTGCGGCACCGACCTGCCCTCCGAATTCTTTTTGATTTTGCACGTCGATCTGTAAATGGCTTCAATCTACGCTCGGCCCATTCTATGCCGAGACTTCCAGAATGCTTCTGTGATGCCCCCAACAGACAAGGTTGTACGCGGGGAAGCTGGTCAATACTTTAGCCTAATATGCGGAAATAGTATATTCAATGTATGCGTTATGTCAATAATACATTTGGCTAAAGGTAGTTCACGGAACCTCCAGTCAATTGACCATTCTGAGTCCAATCAAGGCCGGTCAATGGTTCGGCCAGCAGCTAGCTGTTCAGCGATCTTCTTGGCCAAGATCTGGTGAAACGCTTGTGTTGGATGAGCGCCATCGATATACATGTACTCCGACGCGTTGAATTCACAGTTATCAGACTTGAAATCTGGTGTAATAGTACCACTATCGTTATCAGTCCGGATCATGTCAAAATATCGAGTTGACTGTCTTACCTCTTGTAGTCTGCACAGAATCCCATACTCTTGTACACTGCTGTCTCGGGAAATTGAGTCGGATCGTCGGTAATAGTAGTGATCAACGGGACAATGTCAAACAAGAAAAAGGTGCTGTGAGATAACTTGCGGTCAAGCTGTTTCAACAGTTTGTTGAGCTGCTTGTTCCAGTTTTCAGATGCGGCCTTGAGAGTTGGTGCGATGGGCTTAGGGGCGTTGTTTGGGAAAAGTGACTGCGGCGGCGTCGAGATGAACAGGAACTGGCGAGCACCGTGGCCGTGTAGATCAGTTGTAAGCTCGTCTAGGCGCTCCATGATCTTGATGACCGCCTCATTCTGGTCAGCGTCATTGATAGTGCGGTAAATATCGTTGATGCCGATAAAGACTGTATACAGCGTATGCTTTGGTGAAAAGAACTTTGGCCCTAGCTGTTGCAAGTAGGCGTCGAACCTGTTGACCTGGGTAACCACGTCGTTGGGTCCAGTCTTGACGATGTTGACATCAGTGACAGCACCACCGACTGCCATGTTATATAGCAACACGGACGACTGGTTGTATTGTGTAGTCAAGTACATTGGCCACATGTTTCCATTGGAGCTTGTTTTGCCGGTATTTCCGAATGGATTAGAGATGGAAGGCTGAGTTCCAGAGGTATTGAATCTAGTGTCCGTCCATGAATCACCACTGGTTGAATATAAGAATCACAACAACTAAAGTAGCGGATTGTCAACAAACTTACAAAGATACTATTTTGTTAATCTTGCCAAAGTTGAATTTCTTTTGAGAATGCTTGTCCGCTGAAGGTGCCGCGACTGCTGCATGCAGCGAACTGGCGAGGGAGAACAAGACGAAGAGTTTCATGATGGAGGCAGAATTGATAACAACGAGACAAAAGACAGTGCTTAGACGTGTCTATCAAGTCTACCAAAAATCTGGGGTACCGCGAGACTTAAAATAGGAAGCCATTTCTTGAATCTCGGCGGTCGATCCCCCGAAGACCAGATTGGCATATTTCCAGAAGGCGGAACATTTTGGGGGTAATTGGTGCTAACCCTATATGCCGGCTGCGGGCGGGTATAGCTAAGATAAATGCCGATCGATCAGGTACTGAGCGTGTAGGTTTGTCTATGTTAAGAATATTTATATCGGAGCCTGGCAGGTGAAAGTCTATACGCTTTACAGTAACATCTATGGAACACCTAACGAACACTACCGAAACCGATGGTTCAACGCCTCTGGGACACCCCCTGCTATCAATCAAGATGCCCTGAATCCCCTGACCACGGCAAAAGGTTAGTGGGAAGCTTAGTTGGAGTAGTGGAGTCCAGCCGGGAGCAATGCCGGACCAAAGGAATCAACAGTAAAGGCTGCTATCTCAAGTCAATCGGAGCCTCAACTCGGCACCACGATGTCTGGTCTCCAAAACAAACGGAGATTAGATGAAGCCTATCGTAAAGACCCACGAAAACCAACGGTGACACGATCATCAATGTCTCTCATGTCTCGCTCCGATAGGCTCCAACGATAACGGTTATCGGCCCCGCCAACACTGATAAGCCATCACGAGACACTCTCCTTGGTAGAGTGCGGGGTAATTGTCGGTCTGTCCCGAACGGAGGCGACCGCTCTTTGCTCCTATATCGGGAAGGTCTCCGCCTCACTATATCATCTATCCCTTCTTTGTTTCTTCCATCTGTCAACAACATCTATCTCAAAAATGCCTTCAACTTCAATCTACCAGTCTGTCATCTATCCCGGCAACCACGAAAAGTTGGACAAGCCAAAGGACACACAGAACTTCATCGACAACAAACTCGTCTCTTCAAAGACGTCGTCATGGATCGAAGTTCATGACCCTGCGACCAACAATGTCATCACCCGTGTTCCTGAGAGTACCAACGATGAGCTTCAAGAAGCAGTAAAGTCAGCTAAGGCTGCGTTTCCGGGATGGAAGAGGACGAGCATTATTAAGCGGCAGCAAATAATGTTTAAGCTTACGCATTTGATCCGCGAACATATGGATAACCTTGCGACGAGCATTGTTACGGAGCAGGGAAAAACTTTTGCTGATGCCAAAGGCGACGTTCTTCGTGGGCTACAAGTTTGTGAGACAGCTTGCGGAATCACTACTCAGCTCGGTGGTGAAGTCCTCGAGGTTGCCAAGGACATGGAGACACGATCCTACCGAAACCCATTGGGTGTTGTTGCAGCCATCTGCCCTTTCAACTTTCCAGCCATGATTCCATTGTGGTCTCTTCCTGTAGCGACAGTCACAGGCAACTGCATAATCGTCAAGCCATCGGAACGCGATCCGGGCGCGGCTATGATGATCGCTGAGCTCTGCAGAGAAGCTGGCTTTCCACCAGGTGTCGTCAACGTCGTCCATGGATCCAAGGACACCGTGAACTTCCTCTTAGACGAGCCTGAGATTCAAGCTATTTCCTTCGTGGGATCTAATAAGGCTGGAGAGTATATCTACCAACGAGGCTCAGCAAACGGAAAGCGCGTGCAAGCGAATCTTGGAGCAAAGAACCATGCTCTTCTTAGCCCAGACGCCAACAAGGATCATGCTCTTGACTCAATTGCCGGAGCTGCTTTTGGTGCTGCTGGACAACGATGCATGGCGTTAAGTGTTTTGGTCACTCTTGGAGATGCGAAGCAATGGTTACCTGATCTTGTTGCAAAGGCAAAGAACCATATCGCTGGCAGTGGGTTTGACTCAAAGTCAGATTTTGGACCTTTGATCACTCCTCAGAGTCGGGATCGCTGTAATGCTCTCATCACAAGCGCCGAGAAGGAGGGTGCTAAGATTCTACTTGATGGTCGAGGATATAAGCCTGAGGGTTTCCCTGATGGCAACTGGGTAAGTTATATATGAATCATAGACGATTGGGTTGCTAACACAGTCCAGGTTGGTCCTACAGTCATCTCCGGCGTCCGCCCAGACATGGAATGCTACAAAGAAGAAATCTTCGGCCCCGTCCTTCTCTGCATGGAAGAAGAAACCCTCAAAGACGGCATCGACCTCATCAACTCCAACGCCTGGGGAAATGGCGCCGTCATCTTCACAAACTCTGGAGCCAAGGCTTCACTCTTCCAACAAGAAATCGACGCTGGACAAGTTGGCATCAACGTGCCGATCCCTGTTCCTCTGCCGATGTTTTCGTTCACAGGAAACAAGCGCAGTGTGGCGGGAACTGGTCTTGCCAACTTTTATGGAAAGGATGGATTGAGGTTTTATACGCAGTGGAAGACTGTTACTTCGCTTTGGAGGGCGGATGAGGCGAGCACGGGGGAAAAGTTGACGAGCATGCCTACTAATTCTTAGATTTACATTTGGTGGTAGTTCTTGGTAAATGTGATTAGCTAGACTTGAATCAAATGTTTCTCACAAAATGTATGGGGTATCTATGATGCGCGGATTCGAAGTCAGCAGCGAGTTCTGTGAAGCCTGTAGAGCTGAAAAGAACCCTGTCCGTAGCTGCATACTCACAGTGAAGCATTGGCTCAGAGCATCCGTCATTGCAGGGATCAATTGAGGCCATCTAGTCAGCAACCGCAATCCCCCCTCAATGCGCTCTTATTTACCCACTTCCTTCACAAGACTTCGACCTTGTTGAAGTGAATGATATTTTGTAAGTTATTCTAGCGCCAGAAATATGGTCCGAAACCTCCCTCAGTCTCCGTTTCAACGTCGGAATCTTGTTGATAAAGTCTCGTCCTCATGCTCAATTCGATCGGAGCTGTCGGGTGCCATTCATGGATGTATGAACAAGGCAACCAAGGCGCCAGCTACGTTGTTGGTCTTTTCATTCGACTTTTCGCCCGAAAGAAGAAATGTCCGTATCAAGTCAGTACACATCACAGTCGAATTCTATGGAAATGATGGCCATCCTGTTATTTCTGCGATGGTGCCAGACGGCAGGGTCACTGCTGTAAGCTTTCTCCCAGCATGTCGCCACATTTGTTAATTATTGAAGCTCGAGAATACCACTGAACAAACATCAGGCTCCAGAGGCGGACTGAGATTTGGTGAGAGAATCCCTGCAGTGAATGCACTTGGCTTCGACTTTGAGCAAGCATTCACAGCAGCAGTACAGACAAGTTCAAGTGTTCTGCTCACTGGCTACAAATCGCCCAAAGGAAAGGTTGAAGGTGGATCAAACGTCGTGAATTGGACCATTATGGAGGACTTGGTCGTCAAAGCAGGGGTCCCGGCGTATCTGCAAACAGCCATCCTCCTCGAACGAAAAACCGATGAGATCTTCAAGGCCGACTTCAAGATCAAGGCTGATGTTTCCGGGTTCTCGTTCCGAAATCTACAAGATGGTCTACTAGAGAGTGAAGATGACCCTGTGATTTTTGACCCTGGCGCATCCCCTCTAATACCTGACGGCCTAGAGGGCTTGGACTTGAATGAACTTGGGTCAGTTGGTCTCGCACAATTCTGCACAATGGAAAATACTACCTTCTTTGATGATATTCCGCGACGCAGAACTATAGGCCAGGCAGTTAAAGATCTTTTCTCAGAAGAAAGGACAGAGAAGGTGAAGCCAGCGGAGTACACGGTTGAATCGTGGTTTGTTGATCTCTGGGACAATGGCCAGGCTGAAGATGCTCAGCCTAGGCTGTATGGGCCACTTGGTCGGGATGACCTGGAAGAGCATTTCGCCTGGAGCTCGGAGACACCTGTATGATATTGACCCCCGTCTCACGTGAGATTCCAGTACTGACGTACTTTAGAATGTCGACGTACCCGCACCAGACTCTCAAGGGATCCGAGAGGCACAAGAGTCGCGAAAGGCCAATTTCTGCAACTTGCTGTATGTGCTCAGCGACGGTGGCTCAGAAGCCGGTACTAACATATCTATCTAGTGCGATGCAGTCCAGTGTTAGCAAACTTACGACCTTTACGAAATTGAAAGGACTCTTCGACAAGTTGCCTCTCAAACTCCTATCTGATTTCTTCGACCTCCCTGATGACTTTCCGATCTCTCGGCAGCACGACCGTGGGGGTTGTCAAGTATTCGATAATGAAGAGGGTGAAAAGGCTTTTAAATGTACGTAATGCTTTTCAAGCGCCTAGTGCTGAAGCGTCAGTAACCTAACACCACCAGTGTATATCATTCAAACACCATTCTACAGCAAAGGGTTCTGGTCCTTGCTCCTCTACACTATGACCAATAGGGACGTAGCGGGAGCGTCGACTAAACTATCTGGAGTCATTCAGGTGGATAAAGACGTTAACCTGACAAACATCTTTCGCGACGTTCGTGATCTTGTTGCTAGGTATGGTCATCATCAAGCTCTGCTGCCTTTGCAGCTATTCGTATCCCATTATGAGGCTACCAAGGAAGCATTCACTTTGATTCAAAACAGGGTTAGCAAGGTTGATGACGATCTCCTTCGCCACTTACAAGACGAAGACAAGCTAGATGATGCAAGTAAGCTGTACCGGTCATTGAGCATGACGCTGCACGAGTGCAGCATGGATCTTGCTGAACTCGGCCGACGAAGAAAGTTTGAGAAAGAGCTGGGTAGTGTACTACAGAAGGACTTGAGCCATGACAGTAAGTTGAGGGTCTTGGTGGAAATCTACTCCAGAATGTCTCAGAGCAGGGACTCGGACATTGAGAGTCTACCAGGAAAAATTGAGAGTCAACGAAATGTGGTAAGTTTAACAGTCATCGATCTTGAGGATAGCAACTGAGGCATGTATAGCTTTACAACCTGATCACACAGCATGACAGCTATCTACAAGCTAGGTTGGCTAGAGAATCACTCCGAGACTCCAAGGCAATGAAGACGCTCTCTATCTTGACGATTCTGTTCCTACCTGGAGCCTTCATCGCCACCATGTTCTCCACCAACATGTTCGACTTTAAATCCAAAAATCAGCAAGTGAGGATTTACTTCGCAATTGTTATCCCTTTAACCGCCTTTCTGATGATCTGCTGGGTTCTTTGGTTGAAGAACACGCCTGAGAGAGCTGACGAAGAGTCCGTGGGCCAGAACCAGCCAGCGGCAGCTATGAGCTGGCTGAAGGGAATCAAGGCAGATTAACCCGAGAGTATGAGATATGATAGAACGCATTTCACTGATAGATTGATTCTGCATACATGTTAAGATCCTGCTCGCGGGGTGACCGTCCAACTCTGCGCCTCGAATACTAAATCTCCACTCTTGCGCAAAGCCTCCAGATCGATGAATACTCTCAAACCAACTTGGCCTGACTCCAACCCATGTACTCGAAACAGGATATAGACCTTCCGGCGTTGTGTTTCAGTATCCACGCTTTCACCAAACGACTGCATCTGGAACCCTGTTAGTATCCACCCTAAAAACAAGGGACCGAAGATATTACCCTTGCGTACTGGTGTTTACTCATGTAGAATGGCGTGTCTAGACGTGCAGATGTTGTGGTCTTGACTTCGATGTAGTATTCTGGTCGCTCCTTTCTCCAAGTGTCCTCGAGATACCCTTTGTCGATCAAATAGCCGGTAAATGTTCCTGTCACGTCATCGAAGAACAGGTCTCCTTGCTCTGTCCCATACCAATTCCCAAGGGAGTTGTAGTCAGGGTGTAGACTGGCATGGTGTCTGACAGTACTTTGCCAGTTATCTCGAGACCATCCGGGGAGGGCATCGGGAAGGGTTGAAAGCAACTCAAAGACCTATTTATCTTTTAGTGAGAAAGGATCATTGAATGAGAGGTGCGCACTTACATATAACTCGCCAGCGGCACCTACCATTCGCTGCCACTCTGTCTGGTCCCCAACATAGAATCTGAACAGTCCGGAACGAGCTGTACTCTCCGCAAGACTTTGTAAAATTGCAGCCATGTCAAAGACCGAATTCCTGTGCGGAAATGTAGAGATGCGCGCGATATTGACAGCCTGAATAAGCAAGGCTTGATACGGAGTAGTCGCGTCACGGATTACCTGAGCAGCTGCCACAGCAGGGACAGGAGATCTAATAACTGAATGCGGTGATGGGGATGGGGAGGGAGCAGCGTTGTCTCGTCGTCTCTCTGGTGTACGCGGTGGTTCTGGAGTATAACCTGGAAAAGCACCGGCCTCGCATATCCCATAACTTTGGAGAATACGCCCAACACTAGAAGGCTTAGCCCGAAGGACACTGGCAGTGATTATCACCGCTTGAGGGTTGACAGTGTGTGACGGGCAGTCCAGAAGCTGAGCAGCGAACATCCGCGGAAATTCAGTTGCCATACAGTAATCGCGATCGTCATCGTCTTCTGGAATGTAGAACTGCCATTTGCCGAACAAGGCCGATTTGAAGTGCATTCCACTTTTCGCAAGCGGTACTGTAATGGCCTTGAAGCCATGATACCAAGTGATGTCGGTCTTTATGTCCGGATGACGGAAGACCTCTACCTTACGGATCGTATCTTGAAGGTTGTAGTTTCTTACCGTGGGCTTGCCATCGCTGAAATGTGAAGAGATCCTATTCGGTCATGTTAGCCCATAAACAGTTTCATTGAGAGGTTGTGTAACGAACATAGCAAGTACGGCAGATTTGCTAGCAATATCATGGGCGAGAACCGTATCTGCAGTGCCTTGAGGTTCATCAACGGACGTCTTTTCCGTTACGACATTTGAAAGGTATCGCTTAGTCAATCCCAACCACTCAATGACTGGCTTGAGACGATGGACCTCCTCAACAGAAAAGTCGAGAAAGTTGGCATGTTCCTTCAGGGCTGCTGCGTATGCAGGTCTGTCATTTATACAGAAATCTCCCAGTGCATTCATAGACTGGACTTCTCCAGATGGCAGCTTGACCGGAAACACTCGACAATCTCTTATCTTATCCGCATAGACACTCGATGATCCTGTGCCTGTAGCTAGGGTATCAAGGAGCGACCAAAGAAGTTTCTTGAGGTCTGGAATAGGCTGAGTAGTGTTGCCGACATTCTGGAGATTCTGATAGACGAGGGAGGGACTTAATTTGGGAACGTCGAGGAATGATACGAAAAGGGATGACATATCTGGATAGTGATGTTCCAGGGCAATCTCTTCCGCACTGGGGCAATCATTGTAAAAGACACATTCTGTAGCTTTGTACCACTTTTTGGCCTCTTCCCCAGGTCGATAAATGAGGGGGGAATCTCTAAATGCCTGCCTACAGATTTGTCAGTAACAGCACTGGAGGCTAGAAACAGGTTAGGAGTGTTGGTTCTTACTTGATGATAAGGGTATTGATTTCGTTCAGGTTCTCCGTCTGTGCCTGAAGGATCTTGTAAAGCTCCTTTGTGACCACTGAGTAATCCTTCGTCTGATCCAAGGAACGAGATAAGTGACGCAGCTCACTGAGTACGTCGTGTTCGGTAATGTCGCGAATGGCAAGAGCTATGGGTGACGGCGGCCTATAAGGTTAAGCTTTAGGCTATAAACATAGATAATTAATAATAACACAATATTTTTTTCCCCTAATATAAGCT
>JAAOAR010000015.1:0-25695 GCA_013395995.1 Fusarium pseudoanthophilum | reverse complement strand
TATAACGCGGGGCCCCGCGTTAGCAAGTCCTGGTCTAGCCTCCGGAAGAACACGCGTTATCTCGGAAAACTTCGAGCTGAAGTCCAAATCTTCCGCCTTCCGGTGTCAGCACCTTAAGTTTTCCGGATCTTCCGGATCTTCCGGCCTAATGTGTAATAAACAATCAAATGAGGTAATTCAATGTTCTATTTCGTCGTGACATTCTGTGAAAGGATCAGTTTCTCAGACGTTTGGTAGTTCCAATCACTATAACGGCATCGCAAACCTAAGATGGAGTCATCTTTGGCACAGAATGTAGCACAAAACTCCCAGCCGAGATAAAGCGCGCCGACCATTCCTCCTCTGCACACCCGCCAAACGCCACCTCGCCGACCAACTATCCGCTATCATCAAAGAAGCTTCTCTCGAAGTGGCTGGCACCTTCGCCCACGCCACAGCGCATACCCCAACATCTGTAACAGAACAAGCCACCGCCTTCCTTGGGCCTGTATCAGCAGACTGCGTCGTTTCCATCGGTGGAGGATCGGTAGTTAGATTAGGAAAGGCCATCTCTATTCATTCAGGCGTACCGCACATCAGTATTCCAACGACCTATTCAGGATCTAAAATGACTCCTATTCTCAGTCAAACACAAGATAGTTAAAACTACGCAATCTAACTCTAATATCTTGCCTGCTCTTATTATCTACGATCTGGACCTCACCTTAACACTACCGCCTGTCATCTGCAGTACATCCGGAATCAACGCAATCGCCCATGCAGTGGAGGCACTATACGCCCAGAATACCAACCCCATCACTTCGATACTAGCCCTTGAGGGAATAAAATCATTGACTGAAGCTTTACCCCAGATCGTCGAAAACCCAGACTCCAACGCCCCTCGAGATCAGGCTCTCTATGGCGCTTGGCTTTGCGGCACAGTCCTAGGTACCTCATCAATGGGACTTCATCACAAGATCTGCCATACGCTCGGTGGATCATTCGGACTTCCTCATGCAGAGACACACACTGTCATGCTTCCCTATTCCTTTTCTTCCAATGCGCCTTATATCCCTGAACAAATGGCCAAACTAGCCGCGGTCCTCCCTCGAAGCGATGGGGATGCTGAAAGGATTGAAGCTACTTCTGGAGAAACTGCCAGTGCCGCGTGGACTGAACGACTTGGGAATGAAAGAAAGTGACATTAAGAGAGCAGCTCAGATCGCCACGAGTAACCAATACCCTAACCCACGCCCTTTGGAGCAGAAATGGATTTTCGAGCGGCTGGGGAGAGCCTGGGCTGGGGAACCCGCAGAGGCAACATTACAATAAGAAACTTTATATAAAGAGGACAGTAGTAGCTATCAAAAGAATGAAGAAACAATTGGTCGCATATGGAAATAGAAGAAGATCAAGTCTCCATCATCTAGGCTTCTGCTCCGCTTTAAGGTTGTCCACTCAATTGCTTACGACTTGCACGTAAACTAATCGCGTACCTCTCTTATCATTGTCACAGAGGAACTTGAAATGATCGACTATTGCATCATAGGGGTCGGTTTCAGCGTCACCTGAACGGAATGGCCCTCTGCGACGGTTGCGTTTACAGACATCGCGTAACTGTCGATGACCTTGGGAGTGGGGGATATCAGGGAGGGAGGACAGACGGAGGACCCAATGGTGACGTCTGATAATGCTTACCTATACTTTTATGTTTCTGGGCTGCAGCTAGCTTTGTGGAGGGGCTCAGCTTTATAAATGCAGGGTCGATTAAGGGCTCTGGTCGTGGAGGCCTGACAGTTCACTAAAACATGCTAATTTAGGTCTAGTAGTACTGACTCCACAGTTTGGCCTTACTCAGAATATGAGTACGAGACTGGCCAATGCCCTATTCACCATCATGGGAATTGGCGTTTATCTCACAGACCTAATCGCTAACGTTGTTCCACCTAATACCTATCTACGTCATATTGAAGAAATCTCAATTGCTAGTGATAGCGACCATCAGATACCACGACGCACGGGCACCGAAAAGGAATAGTGCAGATCGGCCGTGGGGTACTTATACGAGGTAAACGAAGTGAACGAGGATGAACGAGGTAGGCAGCCCAGAACTTGAATATGAGTGGTGGTTCTCCCAAACTGGCCCCCCACACTCCTAGTGACACGACTTCTTTCCGTCTTCTCTTCGTTCTGAATCATTCACATTCTTCTTTCTTTATTATCCATCGTTTAGAGTTCCAGCAGCCAGCCCCGCTGACTGTTTGCTCGTTTGCTTGCTTAGTACCTCTCGGGATTTCCAAGTCTCGGGTATTAATCATGGTGCCGTCACCGACAAGACCTCGGGCACGGAGGCCGCACCTCAAGTCCCGGAACGGCTGCTTCACCTGCAGGAAACGCCGAGTCAAGGTACGTCTGCCTCCGAATTCCTTTGTCCGGCCAAGGCTGAGACAAGCTTTTGCCCGCTTGTCAGTGTAGCGAGGAACACCCGATATGCCGGGCATGCCTGAGCCGCAGAATCGTTTGTAGATACCCAGACGCTGTAGTCAAATCTACTACAACATCATCGCCTATACCACCGCTACCCGCCCTCGCACATTCACCACTAGCCGCGTCAGCGTCACCCTCAGGATCAGCAACAACCCCGGCACCATCGCTCCACAGTCTTGGCCATGTGGCCAGCCAAACATTGGAGTTGAATCAATTACATCTGCTTCACCATTGGACAGTCCACACAAGTGTCGACCTCTGCAGATGCTCCAAGACTCTGTACATATGGCAGGAAGCCCTTCCTCAGATTGGTTTTCAATACCCATTTGTCTTGCATGCTTTACTTAGCCTCGCCGCTTTACATATTGCCTACACGTCTCCAACCGAGCGGACAAGCAGTTGGCTGGTTGGTATGTATCACCACAACGAGGCATTGACCGGATTCCGTAAAGAACTCTCCAACATCACAGAAAGGAACAGCGAAGCATTGTTTACCTGGTCGATATGCAATGTCCTATACGTCTTTGCTACGTCAAATCCACTTTATCAGGGTACAGATGGAGGCCCTACGTCGACATCGGCACAAAAAGAGAAGGTCTTGGGCTCAGAATGGATTCCCATGATCCGCGGTTTAGAAGCTGTGCTACAGCCTACCCACAATTACTTGCGATCCGGGAGCATGAAGGCGATAATGAGTACGGGGAACTGGGATGAGCTCAACCCAGAACAAGAAAGTCAGGACCCCGAAGACGTCCACTTCTGCCGCGCTCGTGAGTCTTGGAGAGACTCCGATTGTGCAGAGGTCTACGAAGAGGCGCTCCAGGTTCTCCGGAAATGTCGCCTTTACTCGTCGCAGTTCCGTGAAATGGACTCTAAGGCGAGAAGTAACTGGGGATATAATAAAGAGTGGTCTGCACCTCTGATGTTTATTCACTTTGCACCGGACTTATATTTCTCTCTTCTACGGCAGAGACAGCCACCAGCTTTGATCTTGTTTTCTCTATTCGGGGCACTGCTACATAAGATAAGGAATTACTGGTTCTTGGAGGGCTGGGGGAAAGCAATAGTGGAGGTAATAGCAGATATCTTAGGGAACTACTGGAGGGAATGGTTGCTATGGCCTATAGAGGTGATTCAAGAATAACAATTAATTAGTTAAGTCCTGTGAAAGCGCCAGACTGGGCCTTGTGCAGTAGTTGCTATTTATACTCTACTAGACTAGCCTCTATTCAAAATGGCAGTTCAATCTACTAACTGAAGCAACTAGCGCACTCAACAGCCTTGTCTCACACGAATCGCACATACCCTCCAAGAACAATTAGCATGACTAGCACTACTAAAGCCAGGAGGATGTCTAAAATACGGTTGCTGAAGCGATGTTTGCATGTGATTCCAGTTGCGTAAGTAACTGACCAGACTTATATAACCGTTACCTCAACTCGCCGCGAATCATCCAGCAGAGTACAGGGATGGCTCGGGGATTTAAAGCATATAAGGCTGTTTACTTGTCAAAGCCCCCTGCACGGAACCTCCGTACATTTTGCTCTAGTCCTGAGGAGGGTAAGACAAGGCACATTTTGAATTCTGACTTGCCTAAACGGGCCAAGGCTTACTGGGATCAGCAGAGCTGAGCGCTCCATTTTACCGAAGTACCGAATATTATGTCACTGCTGAGAGAAGATAAGATCAATGTCAGCAGAAGCTAAACGAATATAAATAGATCTGACATCTGACACCTCCCCCTCATCTCCATTCCTCATTTTCACAAACTACTACAGACTTTCATTTCATCGCCATGGCTCACCAACAAGGATACCCGCAGCAGCAACAGCAGATGCAGCACGCCAGCAATGACAGAGGCGCTTTTCCAGGCGGCACCTACAGCATTGCCCACCGCGACACCAACGCTGTTCTCAATGTGGACCTCCAGCAAGGCGCCATGGTGCGCTCCAAGTCGGGTGCCATGATTCACATGTCTGGCTCGATTGAACTAGCCGGAAAGTCCAAATTCTCTCTTGGAAAGCTCTTCACGGGCGGCAACTTGTATGAGTCGACGTACACCGGCCCAGGACGTGTCGCTCTTGGTCCAACACTGTTTGGAGACATCATTACCCTACTGGTCGACGGTCATCAGTCTTGGACTATCGGCAGAGATGCGTTCCTGGCCAGCACTTCTGAGGTTTCGAAGAAGAGAGAGACTCAGGGTATTGGCAAGGCGCTGTTCTCGGGAGAGGATCTCTTCGTCTTTCGTATTGAAGGTCAAGGCATTATGTGGCTGACGAGCTTTGGTGCTGTTGATCGACTAGATGTAAGTATCCCAACCATTTTACTACTGGGCACTACTCATTCTGAATGAATAGCTTCGACCTGGGGAAGAACATATTGTTGATAACGGCCATCTCGTGGCTTGGAGCTGCAAATATTCCATTGAAAAGGCAGGTGGAGGAGCTATGACTGGAATGAAGACGGGCGAAGGTCTGGTATGCCGTTTCACCGGTCCCGGCTCGGTTTATGTGCAGACACGAAACATGGATGAGTTTCAGTCATTTATCAAGGCAACTGTTGGAGCTTAGATCTATCGCAGCTGAGGTTTCCTACTGTCCCCCATCCCTCTAGCATTTCTCGTCTCAACTTGTCAGATAAGAATGTGTATATAACGTCAGCTGAACCAGCCAGTCTGTGAAAGTCTAATTATGGTGTGATGGAAACGAAGCCTTGACTTGAGAGCACCTCGTACCTGAACAATACGTGGGATTTTGGCATGAGAAGGTGGCACCCGACTCAACTCAGGCGTCGCATAACCATCCTGGGGCTTTGGATATTTTGCTTCAGCTAGGCGTCAATATGCATATTTGTATCGTGGTATTTCTTGGCGGAAGAGGCTAGTTGAGTTGCTCAAACACCCACCAGATCACTGGTACTAGGCATTGTATCAGGACAACACATTTAAGAGCCAAGTTCAACTAAAATAATAGAGCCAGCATTGTATACATAAGCTACAGTCACCCACTGGACCTCCTCTTTTACAATTTCATTTAAAATCCGCTGGAATTCATTTTCCTCTATTAATCCTGTTGGTTCTCATAACCCTCCGGCTTTTCCATCCCTTGAGAATCAAAAAACTTTGATGTGCCTAGTGTCTGCATTAATAGAAACCTTTTAATAATCAGCCATTGGGAACTTACAAGAATAACCTTTCCAATCGTTATTGTCTTTTGGATTGCAGTGGCAACGAAGCTCAAGTCTCTTCTTACTATCGGTTGGACAGTGAGTAAAGGGGTTATGCCAATACGCGATGTCGTCAAAGAAATGAATCTCAGACTTGTCAAGCATAAGCCCTGCTGCAATAGAGTGAATTGGAGCGTCACCCCATCTCTCGTAGAAAAAGCCGCCGGCTTGATCGAGATGGTTGAAATAGTCTATGTATTTCTGACTTCTGAAAAAGTTCAAGTCGCCGATCTCAAAGTTCGACCACTAGATTGGAAATGTTAGTCTTCTTGCTTCTTGCCAGTTCATTGCGATTGCGCAATGACGTACAAAGTGACACTTATTATATGTTGCCCCGTTGTCGTCACTCAAAAAGTCCATGGAGTTGTGTGGGCTTAGATGGCCAGGATTGCTCTCGAAGAATTGCTTCGTAGTGTCCCAAAGGGTAGGAATCGTCTCGATATACTCAGGAAGACTTAGCACAAAGCTGTACTTCTTCTTGGTGTCCATCATGAATTTGAAAGGGTCGTAATCGAGATCGCAATAGAGTTGAATATCTGGTTCTACCCGCCAGTAGTAGTCATAGTTCATCATGAGAGGTTGTCGAAAGAAGAAGCCTGATTCAAACCTGCACATATGACGGTAGCTCACAGAGTCTCCGTAGATGATTTGCCTCTGGGCCATATCCTCCCTGACCTTCCTTGCTTTATCCTGGTCAATCCAGTCAGGAAAGGACCAGTTCTCTGCCGGGATCAAGCCGTAATAAGTTTTGCCGGATACAAGGGCGCTGGTAACTCTTTTAAAGGTTGCGTCGAATGGTTTCTCGTTTAAGAACACCCAATCATATCCGTACCTTCTATTGAACCGATCTTCAACTTGTCGTATCGACTTGGCTATGCTCCACACATCGCTGTTCCGCGCAAGGGTGACAAATGTAGCATTCACGCGTAAAGAATGGTACGGCGGCGGGGTCGGTGTTTGCTTTAATAAAGCATCATTCGCGCCTACGTGAGATGCGACGGGCGGCCCAGCACGACAATTCCGAGACCTGAAATCGAATCCATTGCACCAAGATTCCGAGAACAGGTTTGAAGGCCTTAGATATACTACTAGTCCTAGTATCTGATATGATGTAAGTCGTCTGAGCTATACGGTCACATTCCAGACTGGATTTTCAAGAGAGCTTACCAGTAGTATAAGGATAACTGGCCGGAAAGATAGCCTAGATCGTTTAACAGTAATAGGTATAGATCCAAAGCGCATTTTAACAAAAAGCAGTAATCGAAATTGAAAAGAAGATGAAGAAAAGAAGAAGAAAATAAACTGATAACAAACAGGATAAAAAGAGGACTTTATCCAGTATTAAAAACAGGTATTATATTACACTATAGCGCTAAGTATACAAGCTTGTAGAGATTTAACTTTTATCCCCTTAGACTCAAGGGCAATGTTTATCCAGTTACACCTAGATTTTAAACTTAATTCTACCCTGATCTTTAGTCTATACTATAAATAAACCTCTTAGTATAATGTCTATTTAAATTAGCTTATCCCTTAGGAACAGTAGCGCAGCTGCTCTTAGCACACGTTTCAGTTTTTAAGGGATAAAGTAAGTTTTAATATCCTCGAAGTGGCATTACTTAATTCAAGCGATAGGTATAAGCACTGCAAGCTTCAGTAGATCTGTCCCATTTTCAAGAGATAATAGAGGTTAATAGAAATAGCTACAGACTTCTCTTCACATTCTGCTTTCCTCTGGTCGACAATCGGCATCGTTATTCAAGACACCGGTCACGGACCCGAAACTCCGCTGGGACGGACCAATTTTGAGATTAGCGTGCTTGTCTCGGGGAGATGGTTGCTCCGCTAGCAGGACATCAGAAGCGAGAAGATGTCGATTCGGCAGTGGCTTGAACCTAGAAAAGTGCAGAGCCGATTACTCAACAATACCGTCATGCTGTCCGGTAAATTGATAAATTCGATTCTCTTTTAATGCAAAGGAACAGCTCAAGACGTGTTTATTAAACCCACAATGTGCATATAAAACATACATCCGGCGCTTAGGCCTATTAAATTCTACTTGTTTGCATTCTAAATCGCTATTATCATCATGGCTACCATGAAAGCTCTCGTCTCGAACCGCAGCATCGTCACACGACTCATCAATGCCACGCGCTCCAAAGCCATCGGCGGTCCAGGCGGTCGCGTCCAAGACGACATACCCATCCCAAGCATCACCCCCAACGAAATCCTCGTCAAAGTCAAAGCTGTAGCCCTCAACCCGACAGACTTCAAGCATCTCGACATTATATCTCCCCCCAACTCGATCATCGGATGCGATTACGCCGGTGTCGTTCACCAAGTAGGAGATTCTGTCAAGGATAAATGGAAGATTGGCGATCGTGTTGCTGGCGCTGTGCACGGCGGATTGTATCCTGACAAAGGTTCATTCGCAGAGTACTTGAAGATTGATGCGGATCTGGCGTGGAAAGTACCCGAGCACATCAGCGATACTGAGGCAACTACATATGGTGTCTCTGCTGTGACGGCCATGCTGGTCCTCAACGTCCATCACGGGCTTCCCTTCCTTGACACGAAGCCTTTGTCTCCCAAGGATGAAGCCATCTTCATTTACGCCGGGTCAACCAGCGCGGGTCTATACAACATCCAACTGGCAAAGGCAGCTGGGTACACGGTCGTAACAACTGCCTCGCCACGCTCAACTGAGCTAGTGAAAAGATACGGTGCCGACGCTGTCTTTGACTACAATTCACCCTCCGTTGCAGAAGATATCGTCAAACAGCTTCCCAAGATCACAAAAGCGGTGGATTGCTTCTCTGAGGGCAAGTCAACGTCTGTTTGCGCTGCGGTGCTCAAGCCCAATGGCGGTAAAGTGGTAACACTATTACCCAACGGGAAGTCCAGTACTCCTGGTGTGACTTACGACATGGTCATGTCATACACGGCTATGGGGCATGCCTTTCAGTGGCTACCGCCAATTGGACCCAAGTTTGAAGCCAGGCCACAGGATCGAGCGGCCCTTGTTCGCTTTTATGAGACTTTACCTCAAATTACACATATCTTGAAACCTATCCCGACTATTGAGCTGAAGAGTGGCTTTGAAGGTATATTTGAGGGGTTGGATAAATTGCGGGCGGGTCAGGTGGCGGGAGGCAAGCTGGTTGTCCGATTTAATGAAGGAGAGTAACGGACAGCGCTTGTACCTCTAGCAATTATTTTGGATGATATCCTCTTCGAAAGAAGTCTTTCTAATACATTCATTTTTTACATTTGCCTGATAGGGTAGACTGCCATTATCAACTATTCGTTCCTAACGCCGACGTTGACAGACGCATTGGCTCCGCCCCTCGTCTTGTCCTCCAGCAATTACTAATCTCTACGAGCTCCTCACAGCCCTCAACTGCCCATGACCACTTTGTCAGAAAGCCAGGTGTAGCCTCCCAACTGTGCATGTCGTGCGGTTCACCCCAGATAATTAAGCCATTTCGCCCAGCTGTGAGCTCATCCGTATCAATGTAATTCTCCAACATCAAACCCCGTGATTCTTCGGGCTCGGTTGTAGAAGCAGAGAAGCTAAACGGCGTTCCTCGCTGCCAAGGCGCAGCAGTATAGCTCATAAGATCACCGACCATATCCCGCCACAATTCAAAATTGTCAAACCGACCCTCTCGTCGGATTAGATTATCGCGGAAACGGGCGAACGGCATGATGTTGATCCAGGGGAAATGGTATTGAGATAGTTGCAGTGCCGTAGGTGCGAGAGATCGAGGAATGTTGGGATTAGGGGGGTAGCGGGTTGTGTCGTCTAGACAGGGACCAAAGACGGGACAGCTTGTTGGGTCTAGTGATATTGTGTTTATAGTCCGTTTGATGGAGATGAAGGCGCGGTAGACGTTGAATTGAATGAGGTGGAGGAGTTGATCTGAGGGGAGGGGGAATGTGATTTCGATGGGCTGGAAGGCTGAGTTTATGGTCATCATTTGATTGGGTCGATCCGTGGATGATGGCGCTTGAACAGCAGTGGCATTTTCGGTAGTGAAAGGAGGTATATACTTAGACACGGCATTTGAGTCTGTGTCCTTGTCTTGCAAAGGGCCATCATCAACCTCATCGACCCGCCAGCGCCTAACTTCAAACGAACTCGATACTTGGTCTATCTCAAAGTCTTTGCCCTTAATCCGTTGTCCTACAGACATTAATAAGCACGTCCAGCCAGTCTGGCCAGGGGGCAACTCACGGCGGGCTCTCTGGTTCTTCCGGTTCTGCAACTTTCTTCTCTGCTTATTCGCCTCGGTATATGCGGAATAATTATCTTTTGAATCCATGGGATGTGAATTACCGACTTCGAGATATGAAGAAAACATGAAATTGACGACCGACTTCCTTCGGCGAGCTGAGGAATTCTCCGTCCGCGCTGGGGGACCATGCAGACAGTCAAGGCCCGCAAGCTAAACTGGATAAGGAGAATCTGTCATCAGGCCCACCTACGCCCCTGGACAAGAGGTGGGACGGGCTAGACCTGGAAAGGAAGGAATGTCATCAGCCAGGTACACCGGCTCACCCTACAGTTGAATACTGAATAATCACGATCTATGTTTCTCAGGCTTCACCTTCGGTACACGGCGATGATACTGTGTGTAGGCATTAAACTCCATAGTAGGGAGCGATTTGTAAGTTATTTTCCGCGATGTAATACCGCTCAGCTATAGTCACTAGTCCATCAATACAGACTCCATCTTGTTTGAACATGGAGAGCAGACAATATAAAAAGCCACGATGCAGCAGCATATCAACATCTGTTCTTCATCCAACATCATCATCTCGACAATCTTATCTATTGAGAACTTACCGACTCTCTTCTTCACACCCTTAAGCAATCATGTCTCGCTACACCGCCGCCCACGCTAACCCCAAGGGCCCAGGCGACGCTCGCCCAACAGCCCTCCAGATCATCAAAGACGAAGGTCTCGAAGAAAAGCGCCAGGGCCAAATCTTCGTCATCACCGGGACATCCTCTGGAATAGGCATCGAAACTGTCCGAGCCATCGCCGCTACTGGAGCAACTCTCTACCTCACAGCCCGAGACCTCAGCAAGGCCAAGACTGCCCTAGATGGCATCTTCGATCCCTCCCGCATGGAACTGTTCCAGATGGATCAAGGGTCTCTTGCATCTGTGCGCGGTGCTGCAGAAGCTATTCTGAAGAAGACGTCCAAGATCCATTGCCTCATCGCCAATGCGGGTATCATGGCTATTCCTGACCTTTGTTTCACTGAGGACGGTCATGAGCTCCAGTTCGGCACCAATCATCTGTCCCACTTCCTCTTCTTTCAGCTTCTAAAGCCTGCACTTCTTGCTGCTGCTTCGCCTGAACTCCCATCCCGCGTTGTAGTTCTCTCGTCTTCCAGTCATAACATGCACGGCATCAATGACTCTGATAACTACGCCTTCGAGCACGGCAACTACGATCCCAACGTCGCGTACGGCCAGTCCAAAACAGCAAATATCTACATGGCCAACGAAATTGAGCGCCGCTACGGCGCGCAGCACCTACACGCGACTAGTGTCCACCCAGGTGTTGTCGCCACCGGACTGACTAGACACATGCCCCCCGACGCCTTCAAGGGTATGGAGCATATCTACCCTATGATGAAGAGCGTCGAGCAAGGTGCTGCTACTACGGTGTGGGCGGCTGTTGGTGAAGCTTGGAAGCATAGTGGTGGTAAGTATCTTGTCGACTGCGATGTTGCGAGTCCGTCTCTTGATGGGGACGATAAGATCGTCGGGCCTGGGTATGCTCCGCACGCTTATGATGTCGAGAAGGCGAAGCGACTGTGGAAGGACTCGAACAAGTTGGTGGGATTGGATGATGAGGAGTAGTTATGTCAGGTCGTATGTTTCTTCCTTTGACGTCCTGGTATAAGGGAGTGATGTTGGCATGACCGACTTTAGAAGGAGGGAGATTGTTTGGAAAGAAGGGATAGATAGTAGATAGGTCAATTTAGAAAAGATTGGTTACTTCACAGTCGCATGTCTCTTCTATGTATAGTGACTTCAATTCCATTGTAAAGGATATGCAGTCAGACAGCTGGTCAGCCCCTGCCAGAAGAAGGTGCAACCGCTGCATTGATATTACATACCAGCGCGCAACGATAAATCGTTTAAGTGCATTGATCTACCCAAAGGGATTGTTAACTCCTGAGCCTAGGCCCCATCTCTCCAGCAGCTTCTTATCTTCACCAGCCCACTTCTTCAACACCTCAAAACCCTCATAACTGACCAAGATCATTATCCCCAATCCATCGAGCTCATCCAAAGGAGCCCCTTTGACACTATCGCCAAATCTTGACATCTCCACTCTTAGCCAGCTCCTCAGCCCGATTGCTTGTTGCCACTCCGTCAGCGATCTTGCGTCCCATATGCTCGCGCGGCCTGTGAAGCCTAGCTCAGCGAGCCTTGGACTGGGTTGGTACCACCCGAATTTGAGAAAAGTGTAAATACTCTCGACAAGATCTGCAAAGATCATGGTTCGCTGGATGCTCTCTGCTCGGACCCAATCTTTCCACGATTGGTCAGACTTTGAATTGCTGGAGGGAGGTTGTGCTTGCAAGATATCAACCCATCTGGACAGAGACTTGGCGTCCTGTACAGCTTGTCCTTCCTGCGAGTCGTCACCTGAGAATAGCCGCATGCACTGGTATACCAGCATGGCTTGGACCGAGGGTAGGATGTCAAGGCTTAAAGTCCATGGAGAGCTCGGAGGACATAAAGCGATTGCCGTGTCTGTAGCTTGCAAGAGTAGTTCTGCTCGTCGTGCAATCTCGGACGCCACAAGAGATGCATTCGCTGGGGTGCGTGCTGTGTAAAGGGAGCAGGCGGCGAAAGCATCGCGTAGTGCAGTAGAGGTGCCGGTTTGAGAGAAGGGGATGAAGGATGTTTGCCCTGATTCTGTAAAAGCCTTGACCTGATGAACTAGTCGACTTGCCTCGTACTCTGCGCGCTCTTTCAAGGTATTGTTTATATACACAGGTCTATTCCGGGACGGTAGCAAGGTGGTATCACCGATTGCTTCTGTGTAGAGCGTCTGTGAAATACAAGGGTCTGGTGTAAACAATGATATCGTTTTTCCGCGGCCGGTGATCTCATCTATGAGTGGCACGAGAGGAGGCGGAATGGTAATGGGAGTTGGAAATAGCGAAACATCATGGTCCGCTTCTGGCGTGAGCGCCTCATGGTAGGGCCGAGAGGTTTCGGCTTGATCATTCCAAACAGTCACATCAGAGATTACCGATGCCTCTTGCTCGTCGTCGGGTGACATCCAAGCATACACACAGGTACGCCGCCTCGCAAGACAGCGTCCGCACTGCGGATATCCGAGGTCGCACCGCCTTTTACCCCGGACGCAGGCCGAGCACGACTTTTGTCTTGACGATACCATGTCTGCAACAGGAAATTAAATTTCTGTGCGAATCATGACTAGTTCTGTTTAGGAGTCAAAGAATGGTGCTGCTGCAGATACAAGCTGCAGAGAAATTAGTCAGTCAGCGCCGAGTCCGACGATTCCGAGCCAGTTGACTAAAGGTGCGGAGTTCCGCACGTTAGACTCAAACCTTGGCCGGATCCACTCCCGACTTAACAGACACTGTCTATCATGGCCTGGGGGAATGAGTATAAATAACAGCTGGTCAAGCCTTCAAGTCGATTATCTCTTTTTCATCTCACAACACTATTCACATCTTAAGAACCCCTCACAAGCCTGAAATCCACCCACCATGTCCAATAATCTCGAATTCACTGCCACTCCTTCTGCCCTGAGCAGCTGGCTGCAAGATTTCTACGCCAGAGTCCTCGTTCAACCCGATGACGAAATCTCAGAAAAAACTATCAAAGAGTGCGTCGCAGAAGATTTCACGGCCAGGTACGTCAACCCCCAAACCAAACCTCCCCCCAACTAAACTAATGCCTGGACCAAGAATCAACCATGATCACTACACGCGACAGTCATTCTACGATGGCATCGTCAAGTTCCGTGTCGATTACAAGGCGACTATTCACGAAACCAAGGAGATCCAGTCTTGGGATGCGCCTGATGGTTCAGGTGCTGGCTGTGTCTCCCAGTATCTTCGCTTTACCGACTCGAACAAGGAGACTGGCGTTGGTAGCACGTCTACTACGGTGCTGGTTGCTAGCATTAAGGTTGTTGACGGAAGAAAGGTGCTGAGTGAGCTGACTGAGGTTGTGAAGGCAGTTGCTTAGACTGTTCCGTGAAGAGAAGAGCTGTGATCAATGATATTGTATATACTATGGTCCATACATAGGTTACTACTATCATAGATTACCAGGCTATCGAATCTCTCCATTTACTGAGTCCATATTACACTACACATACGTGATCGACTGCATTTGCCCTGAAAGGATCTGGTACTGTCATGTGAATCTTGTCATTGCAATTGAGAGCTCTCTCCACCTAGCAATTGGCTAGGCCGTGACCTAATCGGCCTGAGTTAGAAACATCTCTCATATCGGGATTGACAGTGCTCCTCTGACTTTCATATTCTTAGTCTACCAATACGCCCGACGCCCAATTTCTCATCCTCTCCGTAGCATCCCCTATCACTTCTGCTTGGTTCTCAATGAGTATGAAGTCATGACACTCACGCTCACCAACCTCCAGCAGTACAGGAATCGACCGACATTTCTCTTGAGCAGCTTTCCCAAATTCGACGACTGCATCACAGAAAACCTCGCATCCCCCAACAGTAATGTAAAGCGCTTTCGTTATTGATGGGAGATCACTTAACCATGATAAATCTCCATCCATGGGGAGGGCGAGGTGAGCTTCGTTGAATTTTGGCTTGAGGTCCTCACTGCTGAATGAGTGTATGGAAGTGTGTTGGAGCAAGCCTGCAGAAAGCATGTCGACATTGCCGTAGTCTTTAAATGAGGCTGTATCTGTTCGGTCGCTGAGCCAAGGAGAGACCAAGAACATCCCTGCAAGTGGGCTCTGAAGCTTAAGTTCTGGAACAGCTGGATTGGGATGAAGGAGATGGTAAGCGAGTTGAGCTGTCAAGTTCCCTCCGGCAGAGTCACCACCGACTATCATATCACGTGGACTCACGCCGCTCTGAAGCAGATGATTCAGAGCGGCGGAAGCTTGGCGAAGCTGATCAGGATATTTACCCCCTGGCGCCAGAGTATACTGTAGAAATGCGACAGCAACATCTTTTCCCGGCCCAGGTCCACCGTTGACGTATGCCTCCCAGCACCAAGTAAAGTGGCCCGGCAGAGGCGGAGAAACATACCCCCCACCGTGCAAGAAGAGGACAAATTTAGATGCCTTCTTGCGATTGCCGATCCATAATATGGAAGCGTCAGTGTCAGTTAGTGGTTCGATGTCGATGTCCAGGCGACTGTGACCCTGGTCTCGCTGCTTCTTGATCCAGGCTGTATAGCCATCTGTTGTTGGTGTGGAGAGATATTGGATCTCTCGTGGGTTGAAGTTGCCTAAAAGGATGCGTCCGACCATGCAGCTGAACCAGAGGTTCAAAGGGACTTTGTGTTTGATGGCAAATGGTAGACCTCGGAGGAGAATGCTGACGATGGTTCCGGGTACTATGAACCTGTAAGTCTAGGAGGTCATAGAAACTGATTATGAAGGGACAACTTACGAAGAAGTATCTTCACTCCAAGGCCCAGCTTCTCTAAAAGAGACAGTGTTGGGACAGTTGTTGACTTCATCACCACTTGGTATCTTGGTCTCCACCGTGGTTGTCTCGCGTGAGTTCACAGGACCAAATGTATAGACAAAAGAATTGTGGACTTGCAAAGCCTTGGCTAAATATATCCCATCGGCATATCGGTTCAGTATCAGCCATTGAGGGTCAAGTGATACAAATACAAAACCCTCCTCGGCTCGGGAGGGCGGCAATTGTCTACGGCAAGTAATAGAGTTTACGCTAGATTATGCTTGGAGATATAGTTGGGTTCCCCATACCTCATACTGAAGCTGTCTTGAAGTTTATTACCCCACATTGCAAGATCTCTCGATGCTCCTGCTATACTCATCCATCTTCTCCCCAAGCAAGCCGCGGACATAGTTATAGCAAGTCTTGAAAAGTTTCTCACTTAATACAGTGCTTCTCTGGTGCTCTGGAGTCCTTGGTCAGTTTGAGCCACTACTCAAAACCCAACAAAACTATCTCGCAGCAGACCATGCTTCCTCGGCTAGAGTCCGTGGATCGAAGCATCGACTAGACTTTCAAGGCTCATATCCGTCCCACATGGCAGAAGAGGAGTTAAGAAGGTATGCTTCAGCATCTCAGCTTCATCGCTCCGAGGCTAGGCTTGCCCGCACAGACCACACTTCACAGTTTAGTCGCCCTTAGTGCCCATTTCCCCGCATCTCATGGATGTTCTAATAATGAAGTGACTTGAAATGGCCTCTCGTCCAAAGGAACATGCGACCTAGAAACTGATACAGATACTACTGTTGCTTTGATGACCTTTGCTGGCTTGTTTGTATAATCTAGGCAAGGCATAGGGGACAACATGAGACCATCCACTTCACAAGCAAGTCACGAATCATGAAGGCTAGGCACAATTCAGCTTATTGGTTGTATATTCAAGCTACTTGCATTATCAAATGGTACCAACAAGCTATCAAGTTCTCATCCGCCATGAAAAGTCTAAGGCCATACCGTTCAGCCAAGGGTATTCAACGTCTTCAATGTTACACCAACGGCCACCATGCGGCCCTGTTTCCACATTATACCCGTTGACATTCCCAGTCCACCCTGTCAAGCCATACGAGAATCCAGGTCCATGACTCGTACGGGCTCTAGACCCCCATAACAATTTACCGGAAGTCTCCACCGCCGTTGCATCGAGAAAGAGGAATGCCGCTCTGTCTCTTGATGCACATGGTAATAGCACCAGCAACCCATCTAACACCCTCATAAGACCCCTCCTCATGCGCATCAGCCATCCACGTACCAGTCTGCTGCATAGACCCAACACATCCCCTAAACTCACGTCCATAACGACGATTAGTCCAAGGCCGAGTGATAACAACACCAGTTTCACCAGCGCGCACGGTACCGCGAACAGTGACGGTGGCCTGAGTAGTCCAAGTGCGAGAGTAGTTAATACCAAAGCTAGCACCGAGACGGTCCTTGACAGCCTTGAGGTCCAGACCTGCACTGACGGAAACGCCGTTGGAGATGCTGAAAGCTGAAGCAACGCTGACGTCGATACCGCTGCCGGCGCCGATGACGACGGGGGACATTTGCACGTCCCAGTCGACGAAGCGCTGGGTGCGGTCGGTTACGTAGGAGGTTGTGGCACCGCAGGACTGACGTTCCTCGAGATCGCGGGGTGCGACGGCCTTGGAGCCTGCTTTGAGCCAGTCGTGATCGATTTCGGGAGTTTTGGGGTTTATGCCCTCTGACTCGAGAAGTTTCTCATAGACGCTGACGTGAACGACCTCCACTGGGGGATGTTAGATGGTGATAAGTTTTGAGATGGATGGGGCAACTTACTGCGGCCTTCGCCGTAGAGGATGACTTCATCTTGTTTGAGGACGTGGTCGGGGGTCCAGATGGTGGAGTTTAGATCGCGCTCGGTCATGAAGGGAGCAGCACTGGCGACAGCGGCCAGGCTGAGAAGGATAAAGTTTGGGGCGATCATCCTCGAAGACTGTAGAGGAGATAAGGTGGAGAGAAGTTGTTGAGATGTTGAAAAGAAGGTGTTGGTTGGAGAATGAGATCCGTTTGTTGCCAAGAGCAGCTCAGCTCTTTATACCTGAAACACCCAACTGTAGTCTCAACTTCTCAAGGTATCTCGTTCTACCAACACCTTTGATAATTCACTCATCACTACAACATCGGTAGTTGCTTCTCTTCCGATTCCGGAAACTCCCTCGTAATCTCTCAACAGACTAAACATGAAGCTATTTGCGCGGTTATAGAGATCGCCAGTTCACAGAATCTCAATGTATCGGTGATTGTGGATTTACTCCGACTAGGTCTCGGTAAGACCCGAGCTTCTGGTGCATTAGGAAGGTGACTCGCTAGTCTCTCGGTCCAACTGACACCGACGATCACGACAACAAGGTTGATGTGTCGGTCCGAGATACGGATTAATTTATTACTGGTTGAACATATCACTGGGTCATTGATATCACGGCTTTAGTTATGGTGTTTTCGTTTATGGAGTTGTGATTGCGAGGTAACTGCCGAACCTCGTGGGAGAGCGATAGGACTTGGAGAGATGATGTATCCTGACAATCTGTCGTATAGAATGACTCGAGTACGAAATTGGCAGGTTAGGTCTGGAAAAAGGGTATAGCTTCAGATAACAGCCAGTCAATGCCTGGGTCATGGGCTGGCATGGAAGAGTTGGGTCTTCCGTCTTCGGAGTTGTCCTTGAGATTTAGCTGTGATGTTGAACATATAAGCACTCCCGAACCCATTGCTAAAGCTCAGTCCAACCACTATCATACTCTCCTGTCCCACTTCCTCTTTCAGTCCCAGCTCGAATATACTTTTATCTCTGTCATCACAATGCAGTTCCTCAGCATCACCTCTCTCCTCGCCCTCGCAACTCTGTACGAACTCCCAATCTCCTCATAAAACATCTCATCACTAACAAAATCTCAACAGTGCCTCTGCAAAGCTTCACAGTCAAGCTGTCTGCGTCACCAACCGCCACTACGACCCCATCGGAGGAACGGCATGGAGCCCCAGCTACAACTGGAAAGTCAACTATGAGATTCTTCCCGACGCTACCAACTGCGCCTGCGCCTACTACCGAAACCGCAACACTGGCAACAACCAGTGGGACAAGTGCCCTGATTGTAAATTTGTGGGTAACCCTAGATGTAAATTTTGGTACAATGAGATGCTAACATAAAGTAGGATGGTCTTGTCTGTGGATCTAACGGCTGGCATATTGGCGGTGACGAGGTGAGTAACGTAGCATACTATCCCCAGACAAAGTCACTGGGGTTGTGATGAATTGCAACTAACCATGAATCCCAGTTCACCTATTACTGTGAGAACAAGTGTGGAGCGCAGGGAGCAGAGGCCAACTAGTATGGGAGAGCCTTGTTGTTAAAAGGACCCTGAAGGGCAGTGCAGAATTAGAGTAGCAGTGGTGATAGATCAATACCAAACAAGAAATTCGTATTTTTCGGAAAACGGCATTCGTGACAGCTCGGCATTTACCGTCTGCCCTGTAATTCCAGGGTCAGATGCAGGGTTCGTGCTGTTTGACAGATGAGACATGACTCGCGCAGATCATCAAACGCGCTGGGGACCGAGATAGGGAACGGCTCGTGCTGCATTAGTTGGTGGTCCCTGATTATTTGCGACGAGTCATCTGTAGTATTTCCACGAATGGTGTTTGAAGCATCGTCGTTTAAACTTTGCAGGGACGTATGTGCGCGTATTGATGCTCAGCGCTGATTGGTTCATCGTGGCATTGAGATGAACTGACTTCCAGATTCGAAGTTTCGCGCATTTCCCAAAAACCTTGCTAGTGAAATGCAATCAAGCTTATCAAAATCATGCATCTCTGGCTGGAGAATTTATAGACCTGATCTTTGTTAATGATGGTACCTTGACATGACTACTGCAAGGGACGTAGCAGTTGATAGCCCACGTGCTCAAGAAACCACCTTGTGAACCATTGATATCAGGCCCACAAGAGCCTTGATGGTCATGGCAGTGGATAAATGGATACCCAGCGTTGGTTGCCTTTTATCCATCCATGTTGAGCTGCGGGAATAGATGACCCGACGACCATGCGATATCTCCATTGCCGAAATGAGCCTGTGCCGATCAATCTGGTAACCTTGGGTCGCAATCGGCCGTCAGACCCGCGACATGGATTCCCGGTTTGAGTGTTCGTCAGATCGGTGAATCAACTCATAGAGTCTGCAACCATTTGTTCGTGCCGGTTGAGGAAGCGACTGCGGAACTATCTCTCCGCCGATTGGTTTTAGCCAGCTTGCAAGACACATGTGAGTTTGATCCCGCCGATAGAGAATAATTTGAGAGTTTTCTGCGTCGCATGCCAACGTAAAAGTTGAGTGAACTGGTTAGACCTTCGAGCATCAATAGAGTCTGGTGCAGCAGAGACAAAACTTAAGCCTCATGTGCAAAACTTAGTACAGCGAAAATACTTAGAGTTTAGTACCGTGAGCGCTGTAAGCACTGTGTTTACGGATAACAAAGTCTTCTTACCCTGCACACTTGGGGGACGCGGTCCCGATATCATTGTGCCATATGGTGGTGTGCTGCCTGAAGTTTGTTCATGGAGGGTTTGTTTTTCTCTGACAGACTTGACAGCTCAACTTCACATTGCGTATCATATCTCACGCTCCATCTACGGTTATTAAAATTTGTGTCATGCTGTTTGCGCTGTTATTACAACGCATGTTCTTCCAAAAAATGAATTTACTTGTCCCGACAGCGTGATGAGAAAGCGGGGGCAGAAGGGAATTAGGATTGCAATCGGAGGCAGATATGACCTCAATCAAGGTGGAAGCAAAGTAAGATAGTCAAGCATGTATTGGCTAGTCAAAGCTTACGAGACGTATCGACCCAGCGCAGTGAAAAGTCCTAATTAAATAAGTTCAACTTTTCGAAGTCACAGAGCCCCAGTTCAGCATTGCCAAAAAGTATAATTTATCGATCTCGCAACGGACGCGGAGACAGAGTTCAAGGCGACATCGAATTATCAAAGTCTAACTCTACAACACCAGCAGGCGCCTATCATCTTGATCGCAGTGTAGGGATGTGGCTTTTTGCGCGGAAAAAACAAAACCAAGATACAATGCATCTATTTCTTACCTAGAGCGCTCTGTAGGAACATATCCTTTTGCGCGGACAAACGAAAAAAACTTACAATGCATTTATCTTTCGTTAAGAAAACTCTTTTTCTTGCCTCACTTCGAGTGCTCCTCTATAAAAGCAGAGATTTTTTCTCCTTCCAAATCCTCTAAAAAATTCTTCAACTGGTTCTCGTTACAAAACATCCTCTCAGCTAAGCTCAAGGAAGGAGGCCATGTCTACCAACACAGAGGCGCCTCCTCAACCTCGACCTCCAGATGAACTCGACCGCGATCGCCGAGGCGGCAAGGCCATCTTCTTCACACTCGACACCCTCTTCGACCGCGACTTTGCGAACGAACGCGGCCTGGAAAAATGCAAAAGGCTCTGCTCAAGGCTTGGAGGCAAATCCATGGATGAACTGAAGAGAGCATATCATCATGCCATGGCCTCAGCGTATCGAAACCACATCCGCGCCCATCTTCCAGGAGTAGTGTCGCAAGCTTCGGTGGATAAAGTCGAGTTGATGTTCCAGGAGCTCAACCTCGACCCGCCGTCGATGGATGACAAGCATCTCATCGGCAGCGCGTTCGCCGCTGGATTCAACCGCAACCGGTTTGAAGTCTTGGGGGCATCTGGTACTCTTGCGCAGCTGCAGACCCTCGAGTACACGATTGTTATTGCCGACGATGATCTTACGTGGGATACTGTCAAGGATCTCAACTTCTGGCGGTACATTGATGCCATGATCATTACAACGGATATGGTGAGGCCGAAACCAGACCGCAGTGTCTTCAAAAACGCTTTGGACGCTTGCGGGGTCGCTCCCAAGAATGCTGTCATCGTTGGGTGTTCGATAGAGAAGGACATCGCTGGTATTCTTAATGCTCAAGCGGAGCCAATCTTGTACATGCCAGGATATGACTCGATGGAGATGGATGTTCAGGGCACGTGTGTTTCGGTTGTTCGCAGCATGACTGAGCTATTGTCGAAGATACGTTGTCGACCTGAGAACAGGCATCTCGCAACGGCCCAACGTCATCAGCTGCCTCCTCCACCAACGCCACCCGCATCACAGGCCCAAGGATACACGAATGATGAGAACGGTGGATCCTCAATCCAACATCACTATCAAGGTTCAAGCCAATCTCAACGTCCAGCTTCTGATCCAAAGCCTATTTACGATGGGCATGCGACTCAATCTCGGGAAAAAGTTCCACTATCTCAGCCACGTTCCAGCGATGAGACTCCACGAAGACACAGCCTGCCAGGTCATGCCCACTCAACTAAGCATTACGAAAGGATTTCACGTCCGGTACCTACCTTGAGTTGCACACCCGCCAAGCGCCCTTATGCAACTCGATCTGAAGATGGCTATGTGCCCTCATCAAGTTATCGCGAGCAAGGATATCCTGAGCATGATCCGACGAGAGGGTACCACGATCCTGCAGCTAGACCGAACGCTGGTCCGTCGACAGAGAGTTCTTCACCCGACACGCCACAACTGACCGGGCAACTCATGGGTCCCAACGGTGACGGTTCCGGTCAGACTGGTACCGGGAGTAGTACGCCCGTCTATACCCCTCCGAGCCCGCCACCAACGCCGCTACCGTCAATGAGAATGTTTCCTCACACCAGAGACTATGGGATCACCAGGGCAACCTGCGGCGAGAATCGGGATCAGCCGCGTTCTCAGTATGACGAGCATGAACATAGGACTTCGAGAAATGGGCACTCTTCACATGGTGGATATACAACTCTACCTCCAGTTAGAAGTTGGTATCAATCACCCATCGCAAGCCACTTCACCCATCGGGGAAGCATTCGGACAGGCGATCATGGGTATGGGTACGAGACTCTGGCAGATAGGTCCTCTACACAAGGCCGCTATGCCCCTAGAAGTCCAAGCCCGTATCAGGCCTCCAATCCCAGCAACACCCAGCATCAGGGTCAGTCCCAGTCTTGGTATTCTCGACACCTCAGCGAGGTTTCGGGCAGATCTTACCCGACCCAAGATGCACAGCAAGCTGTAACTCCAAGTCCACATCAGGCCCGACGTGAAATATCTCCGCAAATCGGGCCATCGAGTGGTATGTACGCTGACCATAGGAGACATCCACCCGCAAGAGGGACTGAATCAATGTACGAGACAACTTCTCGTAGGGCTTACGAAACCCACGATGCTAGGCCCTGGGGCGGAATTTGGGAATCTCTGGCTGGACGTGGATATCCACGCCGAGAGGAACAGCGTGTGCGGCCGTACCATGGAGAAGTTGTCGACTTGACTTTTTCCACTATGAATGCCGCGCCTTCTTCTCAAGCACCGTTATCCACTACTCAAGGTCCAGCCATTCCTGGTGATCCATCACACCAACCCAGCCATGGAGATTCGAACAGCCCGCCCAAGCGTTGGAGCGCACCTCGCCCTCAAGCGGACGAGCAACAAAAGGCTAGGTCTTCAAGCCATGACGAGGGGTCAACCGCTGACACCGGATCTTCCCCTCATACACTTACAGCGCAGTCCCCTAGTCCAGAGACTGCAGGACCAGATGACGCAGCCGCTGAGCCTCCACATAAACGTCGGAAGACATACAAAGGGCTTAGGGAAATTGCTCAAGCTATATTTAATCTACGCCGACACCCTCCACTACCTTGTTTGTAGCTAATGGATGTAAGTAGCTACCCAAATTACAAGCTGAAGCGATGCATTGCTGACTTTACTAGGTCGACGAAGTCTCCGAGTGTGACGAGGAAGAGATTCAATGATAGCTGTTTGAGTAGTCATCATGTGCCTGATTGAGTGGTTATACGGACTAGGGCAGAAGGGCCCAGATTGACTTTGATACAAATCTAGTTTTCAGTTAATAGACCACCACTCCACTCGATTTATTTGACTTTAGGCTATGGTAAGCGGTAACCTAATCTTTCTCTTGACATTTATTATTCGTAACGTCTTTTGGTGTCTCTGAGTTCTAATCATCTTCGTTACTTTGCTTATCTAGACTCTGAAGCTCAAAAACGGCAAAGAGCCTTCATTGACACTATTGCTTTGTGACATCTGCGTACTTTTCTTGTCCATGAAGCATGGATTACACAATTTCCAATATTCAACAACACTCCAATAAATGGCATTTCCAGTACATAGAAAACTTAGCGAATCACGAGGCAAGGTCTGAACCTCATCGCCTAGATCGAAACAAATATAGCAAGTCTAGACAGGAATTAGACAAGCTCTTCACGCCTAAGGCCCAATTATTCTACTGATAGGAATAACAGAGAAGTGAGCTCTGAGTGCCCATCAAATCCTTGACCTTCATGTCATCTGCCAAGCCATTCATGAGGAGTGTATCCTCGAGGGAAGCAGGAAGAGGCTTGGTTCCGTCAAACTGATCCTGAGTCTTGTATCCAGCGAACTCCATGGTGCGAGCCTTGGGGTCCTCCTCTTGCCAGAGTGACCAGAGACGATCGATCTGGGTGTGATGAAGGAAGAAGATGGGATCTGGTTTGTTAGTCATTACGCTTCGGGAGGGAGAATATGGAGACGAGACTTGCCATTTGGAGAAGTGTTGGGAATCATATCACCACCGATCGCACTGTGGATAGCACCGTGAGGACCAGCTTCCAACTTCTGACGATAGTGATCATAGTCCTTGACCGCCTGAACCTTGGCAACTGCCTCTTTGTTATAGTTCTCAGACAACATATTCCCAATGCTTTCAGTTCCATCATTCCAATTTCGCGCTAGACAATGAGGATCGTAATTTGTGGTCAGGTAGGCAGGGAATAAATCTTTGAAAGGTCCATCATCGAGACACTTTCGGACAGCACGCCCATCGTAAATAGACTCGGTCTTGTTGGGGCTACCGTTCCCGCCGAAGCCATTCTTGGAGTCCCAGATAGTGGATTTGGGCGTGTCGTTGGCATCGAGGGACCAGTCCCAGTAACTAATTGCCGACGTTAGCATATTCATCGCGGTAGGTTTTAGTGTATGTAGAAACTCACGGCATGGCTTCCTTGTAACCACATTCCTTGAGGGCTCCCTCATATACGTGTACAAAGTATCGGTGCCAGGGGAGGAATGAGGCAACAGCATGGACTAGGCGCCATGTATTATCATCACACCGTCTTGCAGGCAGGATGGGGGAACTTTGACGTACTCTGCTTGTCCAAATGAGCGTGAACGTGGGGAAAGTCATCGTAAAGAGTGGTGTTCAACCCGAGCCGAGATGGCTTGGTGGTGAGACACAGAACAGCGTCGGTGTACTGTTTACGGGCTGCATCATCGAGTTCGCGCCACTCAACACGCTTGGTTGGGCTTTCGCACTTGGAGACAGCAGCAGCCGCGCAAAGGGCGGGAAAGGTCAGAGAGAGAAGGCGCATCTTTGTGACAGGCAACTGAATGAACGACAGAATATGTTTAAAACTCCTTGGATTCGAAAAGTCAAGTGGCTTACAAAAAGGAATTGACTTATGGACACTTCTATAGTTATGCTTATATATCTAAATCATGCCTTTGCACGATACTCCGTGCTGATCGGCGAACTCCCTTGCTAGTCCATAGTGAATACGAGGGATACGCTATAGCACTTCGTTTAGTTCCGTGTAGCTTTCACTTAACCTCGTTCAGGGCTTGCTATCTTTAGAAATCCCCCGACGATCACCATTCAGTATCCACATCCATTTTGGCATTTGATGGAGAATGTTCAAGTGCGGGCATTGAAACGAAGCTCTGTTTGCAGGACTGTACTCTAACTTTTATCAGGACAGTACAAGCAGTTCAATCTTCTGCAGTTAGTCAGTCTCCAACGAAGATACTTTATGTATATGAGCTCTCAAACTTCCCAATTGAAACCTCAATAATCGGTGAACTAGTGACCTTTCCCAAGGGTGCCTGACCGACGGCTTTGTTTCAGCTATTTTGGCTCACGCGTTCGTATGGATCGAGCTTGGGCCGACCGTGCGTTATGCTAAATTAAGGCTCGTTTAGCAAGCTCTGCTTTACAAATGCTCCGAGCCATAAGGCTACAACGTTCTCCAATGCGCGGATAGTGACGGGAGAGACGCCTCCAAGGCCGGCTAAGGAGTCATAATTTAAGTTCTTATCATATCAGCTTTATGCTGTAGCCATTGGTCAGTCATCGTAGTATCGATGTCTAAGTTGTGGGCTAGAAG
>JAAOAR010000014.1:0-30272 GCA_013395995.1 Fusarium pseudoanthophilum | reverse complement strand
CTTTTAAAACCTAAACCTTACTGCAAGTTTAAGAAACGTGATAGATATAGGGACTTTACTAAAGCTCTACCGCTAGGGTGGAAGCGTATACTAGCACCCGAGGATGAGCCCCGCACATATCCCCATAGCTGCAGCAAATAGCTCTTCCAGCACGACTCGGTCCTTGATCGCTACAGAAGACCCTTACAGTAGTACTACCCTTTCCCCGCAAGCGAGATCGAGGAATCGACACCCGCCGTCATGCCAGAGCAAACCTCATATCTATTCTGTGAGATAGCCCAAGCCAGATTGTCTGGACATCAGCAGGACTCCGATAAGCTATACTTCTGTGGGACAACGAAGCAAAGCTTTGCAATAGACTTAGGAAGGCTATCCAAAGATTGCGTGTTCCTAACACGGAGACGAGAAATCTCTTCCCAGACAATATGAAGGCATGTGAGATGGCGCTACAGGTTGACATGGTGGCTGTGTGCAGGTTGTTCAGAGACATGGAATTGAGAGTGTTGGCATGCATCGAAACTGATACGCAAAATGAATATCCACAGCGAGGGAGCTTAGTACTACCGGAGAGTCCTGCTCGTGACTGGTTTAAATATAATTGTTGGCTGTATAGCCACATTAGGCGTAGATGAAATGGGAAGTAACTACCTATTTTCAACCCCTTGAGATAGAAGACCAATATGCTGCGACCAGCAGTTATCTACTAATCGTGCTTTATGAGTGTTGGAAGCTATCGACCTGGTCTTTGACTGGGTGCCGGGGAGAGCCGGAGCAATAAGACATAATTAGTGGAGCCTCTTGCCAAGATGGTGTCTACGTCTGAAGTTTGGAATGTGACCTGGGGGTGATTTCATCTGAGCAGTTTGTTCGGTCTAGATGCAAAGACCTGCAGCCATGGGACGATTTTTGACGCGAGGTCACTGATAGCATGTAATTTGAACTTTTTGAAGACTTAAAAGCTTTTCTGAACTAATAGACTTAGGGCCAACAGTACCATACTACGCTGTCTTATCCGAGACTTATGCAATGTATAGTATAAGATTCTGTCTTGGCAGGATGTAACTGACTAGCCTTTATAGGGTTAAGGCTGCAGTAAGCGTAACTGTTCTGGAAGAGAAATACTATTATAATTTTCTCCTCTTTTGTCTCCCTCTACCTCGCTGTACTAAATATATATAAGTAAAGGCAGATAGTCCTGTATTTGAGTTTTAGGTAAGAAGTATAAAGAGTCCTTACTTATACAAGGTATGCTTAATAATAAAGAGCTTTCGCTAGGAGAACGCTAGAGGATCTAATGTTTTGACTTTTTAATGTAAGGAAAGACTAGAGTGATATGTAGTACGCAAGCAATCTACTTTGCTCTTTAGGCTATCTTGATGTTCTCGCAGATTCGACAAGCTCATAATAGTATCATAATAGTATCCGGGGAGCTCGGCTGCTAGCTAGCCAGTATCTGAGTTTGATGACTTTAAGGTTCAGTATAGGCTCATGCGGAATGGATGGCTCCGCAACAGGCCTGACTCCACTGAAGGCGCCCCGGCTGCTATGTGACACGTCCCGCGGACCGATGTGAGACACCTCAAGGCAGTTATGTGATATATCACGGGAATGCGGCACTGTGGTGGTCTAGACTATGGTAATTGGAGCGGTTCTCGGCCGAAATGAATCAAGAACTAGCTTAGTGAGTTATCACTTCACTAAAGCAACCAGAGGGCACGTAAGTGGCTTACCTGAGTACAGCTAATTACCTAGACATGTTCCCTTGCATGCTCTGTATATATAGTTAAACTGGCTTACCTGCATACAGGTCAATTGACTTACTTGCATACGGAGGGTTTTGCTTATCTTAATTTAATTAGAGGTTCCTGGAATGCGCGGCCGCCGCGGTTTCTCTCTTCATAGCTAAAAGATCATAAACATATTTCTAAGCCCAGCAACAGCCATCACGGGGTCTTGGCCCAGATTTGGACAAATGACTATATATACCAAGGTCTGATACTGTTACATTTAACCAAGAACTTCACCATCTCATCTATTCATCAACATTACATTGCATCTTACTAGCATTCAACATGGGTGCTGACACAGTTACATTTCAGAACTGCGAGATCAATGTTCTTGCTGTTTGTACTGATCTCCGTATGGTCGATGAGGGAGAAGTTCTTTTAAACCCCGGACCAAACAATGGCGTCAATGCTCCAGAGGTCTCTACTATGTTTCTTGACGGAAATCCAGTGGCACCCGGTCCCTACAACGCGGAAGAAGATGTATCATTTGCAAACGAGTCTTTGAATATCTCAGGTACGTGGTTCAATAGAATGGCAAGTTCCACCAAGCAATTCGCTAATGCTTTCAATAAGGGCCTTTTCCGGATGGAACTGGTTACTATCTAGATATAAGTCCAGCCAATCAGCAGGAAGCGGCAGGCAAGAAGCCTGCGACTCGACTTAACCTAGTTCAGTGGGAGAAGCTGAGCAAGACGGAACTTGTTTGCGCTCAGGGAAAACTCGCGAGAGCGGCAGAGATTTATAAAGACAGACCTCAGGTATGGACCAGTGAATTTACCTTGATAATGGCTAACTTTCATTCACAGCAACTAGAGGTTGTTAATAGTTGGGTTGCAACTGTGGAGAAGCTACTCCGTGAAGCTGAGAAGTAATAGCTTCTTAAACTATAATGTTAAATCTGATCTGTATCGATAGTAGCATTAGTGATAGCAATCTGAGAGTCAAATACCTGTAGGGATTCTTAATATAGGTGTTTTCTCATTTAATACAGACCTGTGTACTCTGTTGTCTCTTGTCTCTTTCAAGTAAAGAATTATAATAACAGGTTCTGTGCAGAAGGACTATCATTGGCTGCACAGATGTGTTAAGACATCTCGAATGGTAAACAATGGCGTTCAATACCGACAAATAAGTAACATTGCTTGACCAAGCGCCTGATGTAGCGGGGCAATAAGGCGTGGGGGAATGAACAGTACACTACGCATCAACCTCAATAGTCGGGCGGGGAAGTGCGGCTGAAATCACTTGCTATCTAGCGCCCGTCTATTGTGGGGAGTTGAAAAGCCAATCTCACAATATTGGATCCATTTAGCAAAGATCGGCCCACCTTGGTGTCAAACCTCAAGAGTGAGGGGGTGATGTGAAGCTACCAGTCTGCCCCCATAACTCAGTCTTGGAAGAAAGAGTCTACAGATAGCTCGTGAATTAAAAGCAGTTAGTGATAATATGCAATTTTTGTTCTCACAGTAAGGCCATGCCGACAGGAGAACGTGACGCGCTTTGTTGCGCGTATCTGTAAAGCAGCTATGAATGTAGGACTTCTGCCGGTTCAATCAGACACTTTGGCTATCTGCCTGTCGGCGCAATATCATTCTCTATAGATACACCGTAGCTGCACAAGTGGAGCTTTGCTATAAGCCACCTGCAGTAAGCGTCACCTGAGCAATTTTACACCCGGTATCCTGCATCGGGCTCACCAATAGGCCCTTGATACCTAAAGTAGATGTCTTGGAAAGAATGACTTGGAACTTGGAGAAGTCCTGCCCAGAGCCATGTCTAAAATTTGTCTATTTATCTGAGCGAGTGTTAAACATCTTTCTTCAATATTTCATTCAAGATAAGCCTTGTATATCGTCTGCTGGCCAATAACTTAGCGCAAGTTAAGTCCGACTGCAGATATCCTCGTCATGGCTCAATACGGTCTGCTGGAAGTACACAATGGAGAAAACGCGCAAGCCGAGTAAGTTCATTGTTGTTACCACGTAACCCAGCTCACAGGAGATTATAGCATTATCTTTTTGCATGGATTGCGGGGAGACCGAGAAAAGGCATGGACGAAGAATGGAGTAGTCTGGCCCAAAGATTTATTGCCTGCCGACATTCCAGCATCTCGAATCTTTCTCTTTGGTTATGACACCAATATTACTAGTACCGGTCGGTCGGGTGTAACCAAGACTGAGATCCATAGTGATGCAGAGGACGTTTGTGCGAAGCTGGCAGCAGAGCGCTTAAGTACACAAACTGTTAGTGACACGAATGCAGTAAAAGGTTCCATTTTGGTTCAAACACTGACTCTTGGACGTGCTATAGGTCGACCGACCAATAATCTTCGTTGCTCACAGCCTCGGCGGTCTGGTTGCTGCTCAGATTCTGGTTGACGGGGAGAACAAGGCCGAAACCTCGGTAGAAGCGTCGATCGCTAGAAACATCCGTGGCATGGTATTCTTGGGAACGCCATTCCGAGGATCATCAGCCGCGAGGCCCGCTGAGATCGTCCGTCGAGTTCTTCACCTTTTCAGAGTCGACACACAGCGGCAAACTCTGAAGCTTCTTGGGGTTGATTCCGAGCGCCTAGGGGAGCTCACCAGAGCGTTCCCTCAGGTTCTCAATAAGCGCAGATCGTCCAACGAAATTGACCGCCGGATCGAAGCTTTCTTCTTCTATGAGACTCTAAAGACAAGCTGGGGCGTAGGATCAGTTCAGGTATAGTACCTCCTATTAATGTCTCGGCTCAGCTAGGGACAGATGCTAAGATTGGCGTATTTAGATTGTGGAACCCGAGTCTGCTCAACTACATGGATGTGGCGATGCCGCGCCTATTCGCGCTGATCACATTGATATCTGCAAGTTCGAGACGAAGGATGCTGAAGGCTATGCCACTGTTGTGGCTGCAATTCGGAAAGCCATGATACCGCCGGGTATTTCCCCATCAAATGTAGGAGCTTTACACACTGATTATACCGTAATACCAAGGCTAATTATCACTGCAGGGTGGCAGAGTTATCAATGTCCTTGGGAAGGCTATAAATGTCGCCAATGGTAGCATTCATATTGCCAGCCAGGTGAACAATATGTAGGGGAAAACTATGTTACAGTGTCATTAAATAACAGCTGTAGTGTAGAGCTATCTATTGAAGCGTATGAATAGCCTCCAGTATTCTGAGAAGCAAGTTGAAGACCCATATCGCAAATACTACATAGACATCAGCACTAGCCAAACGCAATGTAGACCATCGCTACCGGCCGAAAGCCTTAGAAAGCCCTACCTTGGAGCCAAATTGACCCGGCAAGGTGCCCTGTGACCGCAGTTTGTTCCTAACAGTGCCCAGGGTGGTGTGAAAAGCATAGTGGAGGGTGGGATGATTTCCAAGTACCTACTAGCCTCAGTACTTTTGAAAGTGCGATAGGTCTGGCCACTGTTACCAGTATCAGTTAGCGCTGCGGCGTCATGCAAAGATGGCAAGGATTAGAGGATGACTGGCCCGGGTTGGCCAACGCCCCCTCCATTCTGCTGCACCCTGCTTTCAGCAGCAAATCAAGCCCAAGAAACGCGAGTTGGGCGAATTCAGGCGGTTTGTGATGTGATATGGTCAGCATTAGAGAGGACTTGTCAGTCTTGGCACCATAGTCAGATGATGAGCCTGATGTGATTGGAACCCAACGAGAATCGGTACAGTTGAAGCGCTGCTTACGTTCTTCCCCATTCTCTCTGGACTTTGTAGACCCAATTCTCTTTCCAAACATTACAACTGGCTCTCGCGATGAGTGACGCGATGCCCATACAAAAGGCTGTAAATGTCGGCCACACTGAAATTGCCCAGCAGATTAATAATCTCTACGACACAGATGTTAGTAATATCCAGAGATGCGACAGCATCGTGTAGCTGGGTCGTTGTATGATATCTAACAAGGACATAGGGCAAAAAGGACTCCTGCCTAGAAGATCTTTATATCACTAACCCTATTGCCGACAAACAACGCATAGAAGATGATAAAGGCGGTCTGCTCAAAGATTGTTACAGCTGGATCCTATACAATAAAGATTTCCTGCAATGGCGCGACGATCCAGAACAACATTTACTCTGGATCAGAGGCGACCCCGGAAAAGGCAAGACAATGCTTCTAGCTGGGCTTATCACAGAGCTAGAGGAAGCGTCAGATGATGGTGTCTTTTACTTCTTCTGCCAAGCGACTCAACCTCTTCTGCGAACTGCATCGTATGTGCTTCGCGGTCTTATTTGGTCCATTGTTTGTAAGCGACCGGCTTTGATCTCCTATGTTCGCAAGGAATACGACCAAGCTGGTAAAGGCGTTTTCAGTAACCACAACGCTTGGCAAGCGTTATCCAGAATTCTTACTGCGATCCTCGAGAATAGGGCATCTGCGGATTTTATTATCATTGTTGATGCTTTGGACGAGTGCACCGAAGGTCGCGAGAAACTTATTGACTACATTAGCCAGTGCTCAGTCTCGTGTAAAGCCAAATGGATCATCTCTAGCCGCAATTGGCCTGACATAGAATCGCAACTTGATGGAACACAAAGCCAAGTTCGATTACACCTGGAACTCAACCACGCTTCAATCTCAAATGCAGTCCTTGGATTTGTTAAGCGCAAGGTTGACCAGCTCAATTCAACTTACGACGAGTCTGCTCGAGTCCAGATTCGCGACCATCTTCTTGATAACGCTAATGACACATTTCTTTGGGTTGCTTTGGTATGTCAAGAACTGGAAAAGCCCGGTGTCAATAACTACCACGTTTCCAACATCCTAGGACGCTTCCCCGCTGGGCTAAACGAGCTTTACGCAAGGATGATATGCGACATCACAGAGCGAGATATGCACTGGTGTAGAGCTATCCTTGCCGTGATTGCTGTTGCTATAAGGCCCCTGAGTCTTCAAGAGCTAGCCGCGGCTGATGAAACCCTTACCGAGTGGGTTGACGACAAGAAAACTCTATCAAACCTCGTTACATCTTGTGGCTCCCTCTTGACTATCAGAGAGCATAGAGTCTACACTGTTCACCAGTCAGTCAATGACTTCTTGCGCAATACACCCAAGGTCCTACCTGTAGGTATAGGGCAGCAACATTACTCCTTCTTCAGCTGCAGCATGAAGGCCATGCACAATCGGCTCCATCGAAATCTCTATGAATTGAAAGACAGTTGCGTCTTGATCGATGAGATGGATGTATTGCCGAGTGCTCCTCTAACTATTGTTGGATATGCTTGTATCTACTGGGTTGATCACTTCTGTGCATGGCTTCTGACCGAAAATCAACACCCAAACAGCTTGTGTTATGATGTAATAACCAAATTCTTTGAGACGAAGTACCTCTACTGGCTTGAAGCTATGAGTCTCTTGCGGTGTACCTCGGACGCAATTAGGGCAATGCAGAGACTGGAAGATAAATTGGTAGGTAGTGATATCTCGTTACTATCAAATCGGCGATTAACTATGCTACAGAAAGGCAGGGCTTCTAACGACTTACGGCTTCTTGTCCAAGACGCCGTACAGTTCGCTTCCACGCACAGAGCCATCATGGATACTGCACCACTTCAACTCTATGACTCGGCTTTGATATTCACTCCTCAAGTCAGCAAGATCAAGGGATGCTTTAGTCAGGAAATCAGCAAATCTATAGACGTATTGTCCCCCGACTTCCAATACTGGGACGCCTGCCTCCATACTATTCCGGGTACAGCAGGGGATGACATATGCGAATTTTCACCTGATGGTGGGCAGATTGCAACAGCCAACTACCGCAGGATAATCTTAATTGATGCTTCCACCGGTGAACTTATCAAGTCCACTGATAATCCTGAAAAATACCTGGGTGGATTTACATTCCATCCAAGTGGGGATTCATTAGTCATATTCTCTAGGGACCAAGGACTTATACCGAAAATCTCCATCTTGCGTCTGCCGAATGGGGAATGCAGTAACTCTTTTCCAGTTGACGAAATTGGGAAGCTAGACTCTGTGTCGGTCTCTCCAGATGGACAATTACTTGCATTAGCATCAGCCATGAATACTGTCGATATTTGGAATATAACAACCGAAACAAAAATTGGCAGCTGCCCTATGAATCCACGGTCCGATGTTGAATTCATTGCTTGGATACATACTGCTTCTCATCCACAGGCTCTCTTGATTCTAGGACATGCCGATGTCTCCATTTGGGGTCTTGATACGAGACATCGAATTTCCAAGCTAATGTCGCTGGCGAGCATGGGACTTGATCGTGACGCCTTCACGCTTAGCCGTGATCGGACATGCTGTGCTGTGCTTCAAGGCGGGAAAGAGTTCCTATTGTACTTGTGGGGGTCATCCATAACCGTGCAGAAGATTGGACAATTCGACCAGCGAAGGGATGTAAGAGATGCAACATGGGTAGGAGACGGTTCGGTAGCCATTTGTGGCGACTTCGGCATCGAAATATGGGGCATCAAAGCGAAGAGACTGATAGCGCGTCTACAGTGGGGTCCTATCGAAACAATACGCTACGGGAAGAATCGCCAGCTTGCTTCGCTTGGGAATGAAAACGACACTCTCAAGATCTGGAGCCTAGACAGGATCCTGAGCCATTCAGAACCTACGACCCATCAGTCTGCCAGTGTAATCAAGAGATTTATCATATCGCCAAGGGGCAAGGTCGCTATCATCAGAAACAATGGAGAGTGCGACATCTTAAGCATTGGGGTGAATGGCAGATTTCTCCATCTCCCCAAGACACTTCAAAACTCGCCCCGGAGGTCGTATTACAGATTTGAGTCACTAGCATTTGGTCAAGACGACTACTTTGCTGTCCCCACCGACCGTGGTGCCATTGATATTTTTAATTTCGACCACGATAAAGGCCTCTACTACCGCGAGCGACGGATTGGAAATCACCTTCACCTGGCTTTTAAACACGTTATAGATGACGATTTGACCATACAGTTTTGGGGGCGAGAGAAAATCATATCTCTCAGTGATTGCGTCAAGTTCTGGGATCTAAAGACAGGAAAATACTTGCGGAAGGTATCTAATCTGATTGTTCCTACAGGCCCCACGTCAACCATTACAGCCGACGGCCGAATCGCTGGGAGCAAACCTATTTCTCGGAAAGTAGTGATGTGGGACATCATGAGGGGAAAGAAAACCCAGTGCTTTGACTTGAAAGTTCTACGATACGATCCTCTTCGTGTTATGTTTGTTTTGGGCATTTCGCTCTCTTCTAGTGATATACTTGCGATCTCTGTACGGACTAAGGGCCGGACCTTTATAGCCCTTGGAAACGCGAAAGATGGCACCTGGATTCGCAGTTACCCTCTGCATGTCTACCCTCTAACTTTGAACTTTTTAACCCCTAAGCTACTCGATACGGGTGTTGGTGTTCTCGGATGCGACATGGAACTCGGTTCTCATAATGATAGTTCTCAGGACTCAGAGGGCGGTAGTTCCAAGGCTATACCAACAGTGGACGCAGAAGATCACTGGGACCCGCGTTACCTCAGACTGTCCTACTCTAAAACCGAAGCGTGGCTCATGAAGGGTTCCAGGAGGGTATTGTGGATTCCTCGTCAGGATGTCAATTCACCACGCCTGTTCTCGATTCACACAGACTTGGATACAGGCAAATCAACGGTTACACCGGTTCATGATAGGTGTTTGTTTGTATTAACAATCAAGATAGATTCTATCTAACTTGGTCAGCCGTAATCTACATTCTCTATTTTTCATTGATATACCTTGATTTGTTATACCTGCGTCAACGACGTATCACCATTGCGTGAGAGATTGGTTCGCACTTCCATTTCAATTGTTCTCGATCTTGTTCTTGAGCATCGGCTACCATGTATTACTTTGCTTTTTGCCTTTGCGTTGAGGTCCAGGTCTTTTTACCCCTCAACCTTGGCGCCTTATCATAAACCTATGTCCATTTCATAAGAGGAAAAGAATGTCTAACTTAGGTTTGGCAGCTGAGTTCCAGGATTCTAGTCAATTAGCTCGTACCTCCACCCAATAATCTACCTACAACAATGTTGATGCCGATCACTAACACTTGACGCTTAGCTCTGGTCCTCACTATTGGGCGATGCCATCTTTCAGCTGCGGTCCAAGCACAAAAGCTGCAGTAGTGTCTCGCAGATCTCCCCCGCCACTGACGTAAACCCGAAATGCATCACTTTATAAAACAAGACCTTTTCTCCATTCCGAAAGTTTCATTCATTTCCATTTATCTTACCCAATCTCTCAATTCTGTTATTAAAACAACTATGGCCGCTACTGTCGAGATCAACGACGCAGTGTTCTGCGAACCACATCTCGCAGAGATCGTCAGTGCCCCATCCCCCTCATAACCTGGCAAAATCTAAATATCTTTTACGCAGTGTGATGACTGTAGCGCCGATTTACGCGAAGAGAACGACGCTTTCTACGGCGTAAGCCAACCTTCCCTTTCCTCTTAAGAAAATGAGTTATTCATAAACCTTACGCGCGTTGTAGTTTGACACTATAGATCGCGATGCAATCGAATCTCCAGATGCCTCCCGCAACAGCGATGGCGTTTATGTCTGCAACAAACATCACAGCGGGAGTAAGTCGCAGCGATAACCTGCAGAGAAAAAAAAATAGAATTCTAATCATTATATGTAGCATGTAGTCAGTGTTTTGGTTGGAAGAAGCAGATCACACGAGCTAGAGCGGCGGCCAAGAAGGCTGGTAAGCATTAATAGCTAGAGAAACAACAACTCAATTATTAGCTATTTGTACCATCAATCTACCTCCTCGATCTAAACTCAAGTCTTCTTCTAAAAGCTACCAACTTGGGAACTATTTCGCTCGCAAGCCTCCAGTTTAAATTTTCTTGATAGGATGAGAACTTGAGCACGGATGTAACCCTGATACCGCGATAGATACCCTTTGCATCATGCATTGCCATCGGCCAGAGATTCTCGAGAAACGCGCTTTGCATGACCAACAACGCCCCTAGCTCATCCCAAAGGAGACTACCTAGTATGCGCAAAGTTCCCTTGTAGCCTGGTGATTCGACATTCTCTTCTTTTGTTGGGTTGTAGTTTGCGTCAACGGCGAGGACGAATTTCTCTTTTCCGGGTTCTGGTTCGAGATATGACTTCATGGTTGCTTCGTCGATGATGAGGAATACGCGGTCGTGCACTGATTGATCTGAAAGGGTTTCGAAATGTCTTTGCAACTGTTAGCGGTACCAATGATATCCAAGTCATTGAACTTACTTCTTGGCAGCTTCAATATCATCATCCGCAATATTCTTCTCCTTACCATCGATCCAGTGGATCTTACACGCCTTGCGTATATCATTAATCCCAATCGTCCCTCGTCCCCAATCACAAATATCAGCCTCAAACTTGACCTTGAACATATCCCACTTCTCAGGACTATACCCATGACACAACCTATACGCCACAAACCCCAAACCTTTGTTTGACCTTCTCCGAGCATACTCAATCCACGGCACAAAATCTGGAGGGTTCGGGAGCCCTCGTAGTTCTTCTCTAGCCATAGTCTGGGCGTCAATCTGACTAATGGCCGAGATGACCAAACCCGCTGGATCACTCATCCTCCCGGAGCCACGAAGTGGTCTCATGTCCTCATGCTCTAGATGGCTGTACATCTCCTTTCTGTCCAGATATCTGACGCGCTGGATGTAGTCTGCCGCTCGCCATGATAGATTTGCTGACCAGCTGATTGCTTCTGTGCGGAAGCCACCGCCATGAGCTTCTGTGAGACAATCGTCCTCTTTGACTGGGAGACTATCGCCTTTATACCCGTCTGTGGGCATCATTATGGTGTAATCAGCTTGAGATGTGTTTTCCCCAAGGTCGTGGAGCTTGTTTGTCAATTCCCATTGTTTGTCGCTGTAATGATCCGGATGATCTGGTTGGTGCAGTGCGAGTTCTTGCACGATTGACTCTCGAATGCGATCAATGTGCTCGATGATCCAGTGGTGCGCATTCTCGCAGATAGAGTCGTATTGCGCTCTGATAAACTCGTACCAGAGAGCAGTGACTGATACGTGCTCATAAACGCCATCCTCTGCTTCCGCTTTCCTCTTTGCGTTGATCGCCTTTTCAAATACACTGAGATGGTCCCAGATCAAGTTATATGTCTTTCGCAAAGCAGCCTTGGTGCGCTTCGTGTTGAGGTAGATAAAGACATTAATAACCGCAACGAAGTAACGACAAGCTTCAGGGAATCTGTCCGGATGATCAAGCCCCAACTCTTGCCATCGCCTCTCAGATATCGGCGGCACTCCCTCCCAAAGCCTCGACTTCATAGCATGAAGCTCCTTGGCAATTGGCCAGAGCCTCGAACTATCTTCATAAGAACCAATTCTGATCCCAATCCATTCCCCAGTCGATCTCGCCTGTCGATTAAGTGGAGCAGGCGCCCATTCCGAAGCAGGTCTAGTCAAGTTCTTGACCTCTTCAACAGTAAGCAAAGGACGAGAAGTTTTGCGATCCCCAGGTAATTCCCCATTCATGAGAAATTCAAAAAAGTGAGGAATTGTCTGAGGTTCCATGATACGATCTGTGATCCACAATTGATGCTTCTTTCCGGGCTGTGGACCAAAGACTAAATGGCTGATGTCTGTAGGGCTGTTTTTCCGTTTGATCCGCGCTTCACGGAGATGAGGCGTGGCTGGTGTCCCGTTTTGGGTCAGAGCCATGTCTAGCTGCAGCATGCGTTCGCTGATACCCGACATTGTTATGATTGCGGATAATTGTAGTGAATTGGTTAGAAAATAGATATTGTAGAGTGAGGTGATCGTGAAAAGGGGAAGACTTTTTAACGTATTCTGTAGCGAGGTGTTGGTTCAAACTGGACCCGTTATTTCGGGCACAGTTAGGCAGCCGGTGGGTATATCATACGGTGAATTGACACCTGAACCAATTATATGAGTCAATTCCGAGGGGAACTAACTCAAAGTGTGTTAGGGCTGCGATAACCAACACTGTTGGTTCTACCACGGAGTGATGTTTATTTATGCCTCAACTCAGAAGAGGACGTTGGGACAGAAATTGAATTAGATAAAAGAATTTGGGTCTCTTAGATCTTAACTACAAAGGGTCGTATAGTGATGCTTTGTTAGTCCGTTAGATCTAATGTCTAACCATGGAAGTCAATCAAGTTATTCTTACTGTTGGGACGTCGCCGAAGGTGATTACCTTCAGAGAAAGTTATGCCAGGATTAAGATCTAAAAGAACTCAACGTACTGAGTATCTTGTAATGTAGGAAGCGGAAATGAATGACTTGGCTGAATTATTTTAAAGTTGAATGGAAAAACTGTCTAAAATTTAATCCTACCCGGGACCCGTCTTGCATAAACAACAAATCTAAAAGATTAAACTAACAGAACCCGCTAAATGATAAGTCTATGTATAACGAAAATTGACAATCTTTGTATAAAGTGTTTTAAGCCTTGGGCTTGATTGACTGAGGGTTGCGGAATATATTCTTAGGGTCGTACTTCGCCTTGATCGACTCCAACTTGGCAAGATTACTACCCCAGTACATCTCCGTAGCTCTATCACCCTTGAGCTGCGAGTCAGGGTAATTGACGTACATACCCCAAGTACCTGCCTTCAAGGTATTAGAGATACTTTGTCGCAGACCCTTGATCAAGTTGAAGCCGTCAGAGGGATACTTCTGGTTCTGAGCAACGCTGTCGTAAAACTGAAAGAGAAGAAGCGTTTCGCGATGGACGTAAGCTGTGTCGGTGGGCTTGTGCTTGGAGATGGCTGAATATTTGCCGCCAGATATGTCCATTTGCAACCACCAGGAGTGACTGCTGCTCTGGCCGGTGGTGGAGATGTAGTCAACGAAGGACTTGAATTGAGCGAGAGTAAGCTCAGGCGCTTGAAGACTGCTAGCGTAGAAGTTGTCATGCTGTAAATTGTTAGCGGATAATCATGACCATGAAGTGATAGATTGACTTACAGCATCGTATGAAGCACTGGTAGGGTTGACGTTGACATTGGCACCAGCAAAGTGAGTAACAAGCTGAATCCAATCAACAGTCGTCGCGCTGACTTGAACATTGAACTTGGTAAGCAGCGGCTGAAGAGCCTTCTTGAGCTCAGCCTCCGTACCAACATAAGCACCATCAACACTATATCCGCTCTTGGAAATGGCCATCTGCACAGTAATCTCGGCAGGCATAGTCTTTCCAAATTCCTGAAAGTCCAGCAAATTCTGGGGCGCAGTTTGTTGGTTCCAGTTCAAACCACCAATGTCGAAGTAAGTAATTTGTTCCGGAGCAGCGAAAGTGTCGAACTCGAGCTCAGCGACGACACCGAATGAAGCACCAGCGCCGCGAATGGCCCAGAAAAGATCAGAGTTCTCGGTCTTGGAGCAGTGAACCACTTTTCCAGTGGGGAGAACTACTGTAGCGCCCTTCATCAAGTCCAGCGTGAGACCGTACTTGCGCGCGACCATGCCGTAGCCGCCGTGCAGGGCGTGACCGCCGATACCAACACCAGGACAAGTTCCATGCGAAAGAGCTCGTTTTCCCTGGTTCCAGAGCTCAGTAGCGACGTGACCAAGTCTCGCACCAGGTTGAATCTTTGCAGTGCCATCTTTGGCTAGCTTGACGCTGTATAAGCGGTCCAGCTCAATCATGAGATGCCCGTCTTCGCCACCGAAACCAAGGGATGTGTAACTATGGCCTCCGCTCTTGGCGTTAACTGCGACACCGTGTTTTGAGCCACAGGCGACAGCGGCGGAGATTTGGGCGACGGTCGTGGGGACTGCGATGGCGACGGGTTCGAATTGAAGACGAAGATTGTAAGCGGTGCCGTCTTCTGTCCATGTTTGTGTGCCCTTGGTGTCGACTGGGACTTTGGCTTGGGTAAGACAGCTATTCACAGCTTCTCGTTTCGTGGGCACAGCTAATGATTGTGCAGCATTGGCGACAAGGCCGATGACCAAACATTGCAGTGTATTGAGATGCATTGTGAGTGATTGGGGGGATAGAAGGGTGATGGAAGGATGAATGGAATGAAGTGAAACGAAAGGGATGGAGCGGATATTAAATGCATCAACTGCCGTGGCGACCCTCGCACTCGCATGATCCACAGATCGACGCGTTACGAACTGACATTAAAGCCCGATACGACATGAGCTAAAGTAAAAAACTACGTTGCGGATCTAACATCAGTGGCCCTCGCTCTGTCCGGGAGGAGAATAGACATTACACCATCCCTGCACGGTAGCAATAGGTGAAATTACGAACTCGAAGCCTACTAAAGCAATAATGCGCTCTCTTCCCGCGACACTAACTGCCGTAATGCTAACTAGATCCATGACCAACAAAGCAAACTCAGATCCAAAATGCAACGTTGAGGGAAAAGAGTCCCAGCTAACGGAGACTAGTGGCGTTGATTCTCGTGATTCCAAGCCTCAAAGTGCCGATCTACCGTGTAGCATGCGAAGTGGACTCTCTATAATTAGCAACTGGCAAATCACGGACCACACTGAGCGTGGAGCATGATGTCACGGCTTGACTAGCTTGGAGCTAGAGGTGCCTGTTTTGGAAACGTTTATGGGGTTGGAATGATGGCGGCTGACGGTGCGAGAGGGATTGCCGATTCTGGAGCGGGCTTTTCGGGAAACACGAGATGTCCGATGCGCTAGTCTAGATTGGAGCTGCGTGTAGAGTTTGCTGTGTGTGGTCTATCAGAATGTGATGAGGAGGTTGGCTTGAACGCTTGACAGTGCTTGGTCGTGGTCAATATGATGTAGAATAACCTGCTCAAAAGAAGCGCCATAACAAATCGTGTCAGCAGAGCTCTGGCTTAGTAATATGGTGTTTCGTGCGATGGGACTCATGAGAAATGTACTGATACGCGAATCAGAGTGTCGTGGGTTGTCTCTCATTCAGCACCAAAAGTCAGAGCTGTAAATCACGAACCAAGGACTCTGAAAAATGGACAAAGTGAGCAACGCGACAATGCATCACTTGCAAACTGTGCTGCGTTACTATCCAACGTAATGTGGTATCGACAGTGACACCTTGTTCCGGTCCTTCAGGAGTTTTCGAGCAATTGACGATGGCTGCGACTTACTGTGCCTCACTCATGTCTCTCAAGAGCAATGAATAACACAGCAATCTGGTTGTGTTCACTCACCGAGGACTCGTGATGGCCATGAATCAGAGTTTCCCCACGCCGATAGACAGAGAGTCACAGCAAAAGTCACGCTCGAGTAAGTTATGTGAATCTGCAAAACGCAAGCAAGGAGACTATAATAGCTGGTGTAGGTCCGCACTACGAGCCGCCCTGCAACAACCACACAGCAATCACACAGCAATCATACAACAGCCACATAAGCAGTCACACAAGCTATTCTCCAAGCTATCCCTCAGAACAATACATTTAATAACACCGTGATACTTGCTGGCACAACCACCCCAACATGCCGCGCTTGAAAGATTTCAAAAATAAGAGAGAGATCGACGCAGAGATCCGCACCACCGAAAGCAGCATAGACACGGTAACAAAGCTGAAGGAGGGTGAGAATTGGGGAGCTCTAGAGCAATACTGGCTAAAGCTGGCCGCCGAGTGTATTGTGACCTCAGGCTCTGTGGAATACGACAACACCCGGAAGGCCGAGGCTCAGCAGCAATTTTTCGAATATGAGGATAACGAACAGCGCGCATTGAATGGCAAAGAGAAACACGAGAGGCACCTGGAGGAGCTGAAGAAGAGGTTGGAAGATCTTCGAAAGTTTAGAGACGAGTGGACAGGTCCAGATTAGGGGATTGAACACGTTGAAAGGGTGATTCACTTATGGTATCAAAGGCAGTACCGTTACGAGAGACTGGACTTCACAATGCTAGAAATGGTATAGACTTCAAACCAAGATTCTTGAATGCACCGAGCTCCCGCTTGTGGTGAGTGAAGCCGTGAAGTTTAAGATTTGTGCCTTGGCTGATGTACGGAAACGATCTACAGAAACATTCCTGTACTTGAGTCTTGCCAGTATCTTGAAGCGCATCGGCGGAGTTCAAGTTACTCGTGAGTTATTGAGTTAGTTAGAACTGCTCATATGTAGAATTGGTCATCATCTGTCGCAAACGGGACTCGAGAAACAGTGTCGATCGATATTTGAATACGTGCAATTGAGATTTGTCGCATAGAGCTTGAATGAGAATAGAGGTTATGAATATAAATACATTCACGACTCTTTTTGGGAAACATTGAATCCGATTTACTTTCTTCGTCCTCTAGAACCCGCTAGAGGCATTGAACCAGACACTACACTTAATCATCGTGGTGGTTCCGCCCTTTAATCGTACAGTGGCTATAAAATAACGCCACATTGACCATGGGTGTGTAACGCGCAAAGTTTGTGACCCAGTTGATCATGATACAATGTCTCATATGTAAACTAGATATGAGGTCGCCAGTTACCGACGCTTGTGGCCATGAGCCATACTAGCACAGGGGACTGAGTGCGTCGCAACCGCTTCACTGATTCTACTTAGTGTGACATAGCACTAACAAGTGATCTGAATTGTATTTACACAAGCAATATCTGATCCTTAATACCAGTCAGTCAGTGAAATGCCACGCCAGCAAGCTATAAAAGGTCCCGAGCTCGGCATACGAACTATCTCCATCACAGAAATCCAACCAAAGAACTAAAACACCCCAACTACTTAATAAACTACCAACAAGTGACAGCAGGATGCCTACAAAGACAGAAATCGCCCTGGAACTTGTTCGCACTCGAAGCGATATATCCATGGCTGAGAAGGAAATGAACGACTGTAGGTGGGCGATAATCCAGGTGCAGACACAAAAGGCCGCTGCCATGGCTATAATACAGGGAAACTATCCGCATGATCGGATCGCTGTGGCTAAACAGCAATATGCCGAATTTGTTACCAAGGAGTGTGATCTACAAGCTCAGCAGAACAGAACCGGGAGGGAGATAGGGAGGCTGAGGGATAAGGAGGCAAGGCTTGAGAGAGATTTACGAGCGTAATCGGCCATTGAGATGTTCTCAGGGCTTTTGCTATGGTATAGGATGCACGAATCCTAGAGAAAGTTGTGCTTCAAGTAGATAAAGGCAATATAGACCTTAAGTTTACTGCATCGACATCTAATATTTCCTTCTTAGCAGATTAAGGATTAAGGTACAGGAAGCGTGCCCTCGTGAAGCTAGGTAGTACTAAGAGCATGGGTCCCAGTTATCGCCTAGTAGCATTGTGTTGCAATAGCTTTGTTGCTGCCGATTCTTCGCCACCTTGTGGCTCAATATTCCCCAACCTTGACCAACCAGTTTAGGTTTTCCTCCTCAGCAAGAACAACACGATGTGTCAGAAGTGATCACCATCAGATAGGCTGGCAAAGATTAACCTGGGCAATTATATTGGCTAGTTGGTATACTGCCTGAACTGGCACAGCTCTCGGTTGTTAAGAGATCTCTCGGTTGTTAAGAGTCCGCACAATGCACATCAGGTAAAGTACTCAAGATGGCCGCTCTCAACATCAGATACAGCCAGTATAAGCCAATCCTTGCAGTCACTTGTGGTTGGGGGTTATATTAGCGCAAAAAGCCCATTGTATAGCTGTCGCTTCGCTGCTCCTGTCCAGGATGCACCATAATATCAACAGGTGATCCGCAGACAGTGCTTGTGAGATAAAGATGTGACTCTGCTAAGCCAAGTAGTGAAATGAGTTTAAAAGACTGTGATTCTAAACTGTTAGACCTCATAGCTGATGGCTGACATCAGGCGCCTCGCACGCCAGTGAAGTGTCAGGCCAGAAAGCTATAAAAGACGCCCTAAGATGGGTAACCAAACTCTCTCCTGTAAAGCAATAGCTACATAACATCAACAACAAAGCTACACCTACACCCACTTCACAAGCTGGAAATATATCTACAACAACATGCCTAAAACTAAGACATACATCGAGAAGCAGCTTTCTGACGTCAAGGTCGAAATCAGCAGGATTACAAAGGACATAAGCGATGTAGATTGGGAAATACTACAACTGCAGGCAAAAGGACGTGCTGCGAACGCAATAGGTACTTCCCCAAACTTTGGGGATGAGGAGAAACGCGTGGCTCTGCAACAACGCGCGGAGTTTCTCCGTGAAGAGGTGCAACTAGAGACGAAGAGAGACAAGCTGAGGACAACCTTAGCGAATAGGAATGCGAAGCGTGCACGTCTTGAAGGAGAATTGCAATCAATGAATTAGACAGTAGATCATTTGGAGGTACATTATGTACTACCTCTCGAGAAAATTGAGCATCTCAATGAATTGGTAATGTTGGTGCGCCTTACTTCCTTCTTGATAAACGGAGAAAATGTCTCTTAGTAAAGCCGACTAGTAATAATGGCATGAGTGACCTAATCACGTTATTACAACATTGAAAAGGCGCACTCGAAGCACTTCAGCTCCTCAGTAGCCCTCACATTGAGATATCTTCATCGCTCGATATAAGGTTATGATGCATGACGGCAAGACTTCAAGCCTCAATGATATGGCTATTGATTGGATTCAGCACATGAAGCTACTCCGAGGTTCTCAATAAGACTGAAAATGAAGCAAGCGCAGTGGTATGGGAAAGGAATCAGTTGTATTATGACAATTCACCCATGAATAATTACATGAGATGAGATAGTAGGTGAGTCTCATTTCCGATTCAGCTACAGTCACCCACTAACAACACTGGCCTTGACTCTACGCTCAATCACGGTGTTGATCAGGCCGCGACTGCGTAGGAAAAGCTCAACCTGATTCGCTGCATGATTATGTTGATTTATAACACTGACCAATTTCTAGAACTTACAACTAACTGCGGTAAAGTTCGGGTTTTAAAAGAGGCTTCAGCCCCCAGGCCACAAAGGTAAAGGACACCAATAAACACATACAGGCAACATACTCGTCACCTACACAATCGTTTACAACTAACGAAGTTTGTGTCTCAGTAGATTCACTGCTTATGATTCTGTGAATGCTACACGGTATTTAGTTCTAGCGAGAGTGATACTTCAGCCTGAAATACTGGTCAGTGAAATGTCACGCCATAATACTATAAATATGCCCCGAGGTCAGTATCTTAACCATTTCCCGCAAAGCAACTTATATGAGAATTACAGACTAATAAATACGCCCTTTCTAGTACTTAACAGAAAATTTATAAGACTATGCCTTCCAAAGCCCAGATCCAGGCAGAGCTCGATAGGCTTAGAGCCTCTATGGAACGATTGCAGATTAACTATGATACCGCCAGGTGGGAAATACAAGACCTGATGGAGAAAAGAAAAGAAGCACAGAGAATAATGAACGGACGCAGGAGCGAGGCCGAAAAGGAGTCAGCAAGAAAGGAGCATGATCGGCTCTGTGCGACTCTGACAAGGCTCTGTGATAAGCAAGACCAGCGGGGTGAGCAGTTACAAGAGTATAGAGACAAAGAGAGGGAGTTGACGAGGGACTTGCTCTTAGCGCATTAGGTGATAGCGTAAAATGTTGAGGCAGCAAGGTCAGAGAGCCTGACTACAGAGTTCTTCAAGGAAATACAAGCTGCCGAGGTCTCTACTGCCTGTATGTCACGAGAGTGATTCACAAAGCGATATACGGAATCCGTGAGAACTCGTTAAGGTTTCTTACTGTTGTGGTTAGCTTCTCGGGTCTTTCTCTTGTTATCACCAGGAAGCAGAGAGGAGGAGGGTGGTTGTTCTTAGGTGGATACAAACAGTGATCTTGATTCCTGCTGTTGATTGTCGTCACTGATTGACAGCATGTGGGCATGCGCATTGATTAGATGCCGAGCCCTGGCGGGGGTTATCGTCAATGATGCTCGAGTATCGAGCTACGAGGATATGACATCTCAGCAATTACAGTGAACAGCAAGTCCTATGACGTTCTGTCGGGGAACGCGCTTTGATGCCGTGAAGAGCATCCATATCCAATACCCAAATGCCGGCCCTGACCGGTCAACTAGACGATAACTGTCTGTGATAAAGAACGCGTACTGCATTATAAAAGCCCGATCAATCCCTGTGTTTTCGACGTTTCCACAAAACCAAGTCCCCACAAGATCCAAGAAAGATCCGAAAACTATACTACAACAAGAACGCCATGTCAACCAAAGCCCAGATCCAATACCAGATAGCCCTTCTCGGACTCGAGAAGGAGAGGCTGGAAAGCGAAACAAAGGCTGCCGACGATTATACACAGCACATAACGCAGAAGAAGTTGGAACAGCAGGCAATAGTCTATGGGTCACACAACGAAGTCACAAAGGAGGCGGCCCAGAAGGAATATGACTACTATTGTGGGATTTTGGTTGATCTCCTCGATAAGGCAGCAGAGCGACTAGCTAGAATGCAGGAGCTGAGGGATAAAGAGAGAGAGCTTTCTATGCAGTTACGGTTAGCACGATAGGTGGCCACTTGCAGAAATCAACAGAAGCTCCCGGGGTTGCTGTATAAGCTGGGATTTCATGGTTGTTGAAAGAATGAAGTTGTGCAATTTTCAGAGCGATATTGGTCTTCAAATAGCCAGCTTAATGATTTGTTCGCCTGATGCTTTATACACTCGAGCGAAGGGCTAGATGGGAATCGAGTAATATCTGGTAGATACACTGAAGAAATGACGCTCTGGTAGGAACGACGAATAGTCATGATGCCAGCCGCTATTTGTGTTTATGGGGAGAACTAGCCGCTAAGTTCCTGGGGATCGTGATTACTGAAGGGAGGAAGCGAGCTATGCTTTGGTAGAGAGTAATTGGAGGATAATATCCTGTGGTTCTGCATTCCGCGAGGGGCATAAATATCTAAGACACATATCGGCAATACAAACTATAGCCCGGAATAACCTGGACGAGGTTAAGGGTTTCGGTCAGGGTGACTAGTGTAGTTTAACACCCATATTTACTAATTGAGATATTGAACCAAATATGGAACGTAACTGTAACCACTTTGGGAGTGTAGATAACAGCACTTGGTATCGGGATGCCTTCTGATAAGATTCAATAGTGAGGTCTAAGGTACGCGTGTGAGGCGCCTGGTGTGAGCCATCAGCTGAGGGGACTACCAACTTCAAATAACATTCTTATAAAAGTGAACCCGGGTAGTATAACAGCTACTAAACACAATTGCTCAAGAGAGGTATGAGGTACAAGTGACATAACGCGGGGTAATAAGAACCAGGCTGCAGGTGTGACGTGGCAGACGCACCCCTAAGGAAACAACTGATCAATCTAGATACGAGTCAGAAACCATTGTATACTCATACAACACTCGATTTCTGTTCTAATTCCTCTCAGTTTCGCTCTTTCAAGCACTTCAGTATCAGTTTTCGTGGCAGAAGTCTTGTAACTGTCGGCAGAAATGGACAAGAGCCAATATGTGTACTCAGCCTTGAATGGTGATAACATTATCCGGTTACTGCGCTTACTGCCTAGCTCAGACCCATCAACTCGACTCCAGGGTCAGTTATTCGAATATCCTTTGGCCCAAGGTATGCAGAAAATGCACCTTTACGAGGCCTTATCCTACACTTGGGGAACCTCGCAAAACAAAAAGTCAATCTTCATCGATGATCGAGAACTACTCATTACCGCCAACTGCCATAGTGCCCTTGTACAGCTACGAGATAGCTTTATTGAACGAGTGTTATGGGTCGATGCAATCTGCATCGACCAGAGTAACACAAATGAACGAGGAAAACAGGTCAGAATTATGGCAGAGGTTTATTGCAAAGCGCGACAAGTCATAGTATGGCTTGGAGAAGCAGCATCTGATAGTGACGTGGCCATGCAGAAGATCAGTGAGGTTGCAGAGGGACATGTCATCCCGGCCAAACAAGACAACACTATCCCTGAATCGATCGCTTCATTGCTCAAAAGACCATGGTTTCGAAGAGTTTGGGTAATATTTAACACACTATTTGCAAGGCAGTACTGATACAAAAGAACAATAGGTACTTCAGGAAGTGGCCGCCGCGCAACATGTACTTCTAGTTTGTGGCGCGTCCCAGATTGACGGCTATGCTTTCTGTCTTGGACTTTCTCCGTACATGGATGTCTGTGAGGGATTCGAATTTGTCTCCTCCGTCGAGTACCTGATAAGAGGATCTATCTTTCGTCCCAAGTATAATAAGACGGATTCAGGTCTAATTACCTTAGGCATACGGTCTCTTGGCGAACTTGTGGACATGTATCATGCCCACGAGGCTACTGAGCCACTCGACAAGGTTTTTGCCCTGCTTGGAATGAGCACTGACAGATTATCGGCATCAGAGCTCAGGCCGAACTATAGCATCTCTTGGGACGTTCTCTTCCACCGGCTCGTCACTTTTCTTCTCGGACCGAAGATCTCAGTAAAGACATCCAACAGCAATAGGGCAGCTGTGATCAGCGGCCAGGGTACCGTTATTGGGATAGTTACTTCAGTGGCCTCGAGAAGCAATCGCAATCGGGACTTTCAAGTGACTATGCAATTTATGCAATCTTACCAATCTTTCTGGTCCTCAAACGTTTGGAACCTCCATGCCGGCGTGAAAAGAACAAGGAAAGGCGACTTTCTATGCTTACTAGAGGGTGCTTCAAATCCTATGTTGGTCAGGCAGGAAAGGAATTGCTTTTCAGTAATTATGATATCGGCCTCGCCAACCCCCAGAGAGACAAAGCCACTCCAGACATCGACCCTACACAAGTTCGTTCTTATTTGGAACTTGGAGGACTCTCCAAAAACCGCACAAGATAGTCAAATCAGAACATGGCTCGACACGGCGACTCTGGAATATGTGGAGCCACATATTGAAAAGGTTGTCCAGAACAGCCACCTGTTGGTGGTTAGTGCACATATCTTAGTAGGAGCCGGTCAGTTCAAGGCTGCCATTGCCCTACTCCAGGAAGCAGATGAGGGCTATAAGCATCATCTCACAACGGACAACACATACAGAATCGAATGTTTGACCGCGATCGCATTAGCTTATGGCTCCCTGGAGAGATGGCACGAGGCACAACCAATATGGGAATCCATCATACGCGCGTGCTATGTCTCGAGCGACCTCTTAACGCAGACGACTGACTTCTTGGATCAACTACTGCCCATTCTTCAACAAGACAGGAAAGACTACGATAGAAACAAGTGGCAGGCTTTTCGGGACGCAATAGATACAAAACAATTCCAAACGCTCCTACAAGAATACCGGATCTCGGACTTGGTAGAGTATCTCGATTCTCAAGTTATGAACATCTTCATCGATCAACAAGATCACTGGCCCGTTACAATGGAGCAGGCGCAAACTGCTGCTACCCGGAACGAGAATAGCAGAGAAGCGGCGATGAAAGTGTTCTTTGATCGGCTAAGGGATGCGGAAATTCCCGAACAGGTTCTCAATGCCGCAGCAAGTTATCTCTCATGCTGTCAGAAAGAAATGGGCATGCTGGTTGGCCAACAGGGCCAGGATACACGGATGACACAAGCTCTTTTCAGATCGGCAGCGGCCGAGATCCGCAACCAAAGAACTCTTATGTTTTCGCTTTTGGGCCACCTAGGGTTCCAAGTGTGCTCGGAAATTGACACAAACGGCGTCTCGGCGACAGTATCGTCACTCAGGTTAGGCTCTGAACCGTCTAACGCGCAGATGGATGTGCTACGCCTGGCCAAGCTTTACTTAAAGACGGACAACACCACCCTCCTACGAATGTTGATTTCAGTTACAGAACCTCTAGATTTGTCCCATTTACGGCGGGAGATGTACCTGTTTGCATGGGACGAGCATAAGTTCCGCCCCTTAGACGAACTCGTTCAAATACTTCCACCAGCCTTGGAAGATGTCATCGCCACATTAACTCACATACTTCTTTCAAATGGCAAGCATGCAGCCCAGAAAGTAATCAATCTCGCTCGCCGCCTCAGACTTTCCACAACTAAGACAGATATGGTAAATGAGGAAGTCGTCAGTGGCTGCTCCAGGATTATCGAAAGCCAAAGTCCGGCGGAGCTGTTGCAATTCTTGGATTTTCTTTATGAACTCGGCATCTCATTTAGCTATCAAGGCGAAGTTGAGTCTCCCCCTACGCAATCAGCGATACTTCCAGCAACAGTATCCAAAGACCCTCGGTTTCTCAAAATTCTTATTGAGAAAAAGGTTGTATCCCCACGTATGCGACCTTTCACAGTATTAACGAAACATTGGTCGATTTTTGAGCAAGCTAGCAAAGATCAGTGGGCCTCCGAACAAAAATATCCTCGCGCCGGGATGCCCGATTGGCCGCTGTACTGTGCGATAATTTTCGTCGCTGATTCGGAATTGATACACTTCCTTTGCCGCTCAGGTGCCCGTGTCGACCAAGACCATTCTGGCACTAGTCCAAGTGGAAGAAAAGCCTTGATAATTCGCCTGCTAGAAACGACCATGGCTTTTGATTTTTTCATTGCGGAGTTTCATGTTTTGGCAAGCTTATGTCGTAACATCGCAGGCGCACAATTAGATGCTGAGTATAAGGAGTGGGGTCTCTCAGAGATTACCAGTTTCCATGTTTCATGGGAAAATTCATTTCAACAGGCATGGAGATCAATGGAGAATATGCTTAAATGGACTAGTAGTGATGGGCGGCTGGATAACAATGATAAACTCCCACGAAGACTGAAAGATGAAAGGATGTGGAATATATGGCGTAATGAAATCCTGCAGATACTAAATTCTTTTTAAAAATTATAATATATTTATCTAGAAATTACTTATTACCTGCTTTCTCCTAATCTGCTTTATATAACTTAGTTATAGTTCTCTAAAGCAGATTATAGTATATTACTTATTTTATATAATTACTTAATAAATATAAAAGATATCTATATTTATCTAATACATGTCCTGAATTTCATATCAGGTAAAAAAACGCACTAGGCTAAAGGAAGACGTTTTTGATCTTATCTTCTGCCCAGCGCCACTTACGGCATTGTTCTAACTTGAGGTCTAGCGTGGGCGCTTATTTCCAGGTCGATCCCCTTTATCGTTTTCAACCCGATTCACTTCGCAAATCCAACTCTTCCATGTGCAATGATGGAGTCACCATCAGACATCGTCCTCTCGACGCCCGGATACTACGGCCCAGGCTCTATAACTGCGTGGTACTGCATCGTAGCAGCCACAGCCGTATCCTGGATATGGAACCCCGCCAATCGCTTTCAACCAACTTCGGACTTCATGGCGGCTATCTTGTACCCGTTCATCGCAATGATACACTTCGCTATACAGTTATGGAACTTCCCCTCCGATAAGACGCAGTATCTCAGGGCCAACCTGATGCATATCCTCATTGGAAATGGAGACGAGGGCCCTGTCTCTGCCAGATATGATTATCAGTACAAGAACCAAGTGCTCTTCGACAAGCCAGGTCCCGACATGTTGGAAATCTTCCCACGCGTCGTCACTATCGATGCTGCTTTGCGAATCAATGATAATTGCTTTTGGCTTTGCTTGATTGCGCTTGGATTTCTCCTCGTCGAGCATAGGAAGAACTGGACAGATCAACAGCTTAAAGGCTTCAACCGCGTTGAGAAATGTCTCGTTGCCGGCGTTTCGTTACCTATAATGAACGGAATATTTCTGCTTCTCGTTTGTGGCGATTCCCGAACCTTTTGGATCCCTCTGGAGTCTACTCTCTTCAGATTCATGGCGGTAACCATGGGCATGTGCCCAGTTATGGTGGCATTCTTTATATATCTACCCCTGTCGACTGGAGATATTTCATTCTCGGGAATACTGCTCGAAACAAGGTCTATAACACGTTTTCCTATAGAGCTCGCTATGAACCTTTTTCATCGGATCCGTAAAGTTCGGCTGCTACACTTCGGGCTTGGGATACTCTATCTTGTCTTCATTGGTATCTTGACTTGGGGCACAGTGAATACCTTGCGAGTGGCATATCCGATTCAGCTGTTCATTCCGGATGTTGGTATTTCGATTTTCGAAATGGAGCAAGTCGCGAGCCTGTTTGGGGGGATGGTGGTTTTGCTTTATAACATTCACTCAATTTACTACCCGCATTAGATGTTGAGACTTAATAGACAGACATAAATCCCGTGTCCTGCGCTCAATTGTAACTCCAATAATTATTCCATGTCTTCTGCCACCGTAGCACGCACCTTGAGCCCAAAATCGCGAAACAAGGCGTAACTCTCGGATCGCATCGGACTCAGAGGTTCTGTAAGCTGAAAGTCAAATGCGCGCAACAACTATAGCGCCATAAGTCAGCAAGAATCGCAAACCTGGGGTAAACTCTGTGGGGAAGCAAACCTCAAAGTACACTTTTTGCAGCTCCATAAACGCCAACGGCTTTCCGGCACACATCCACCGGCCGTGACCAAAGTTCATTTCAACGTTGCGGCGCATCTCGGCGAGATCGGAGGCTGAAAGACCGATGAAGCGCTCTGGCCGAAAGACATCGGCGTCTGGGCCAAAGAGGGCCTTTGAACCTAGGATAGCGGAGAAGTTGATGGCGATGGATGTGCCACCGGGGATGAAGTAGCCGTTGATGGTGTCGCCTCCAGCTGGTACCTCTTTTGCTTGCTGTCCGGTTGTCACTGGTCGCATGCGAAGTCCTTCATAAATCACTGCCTGATAAGGGAAAGATTTAGTGTTACTTTCTGTGATGCGGTGAAGTAGACATATATGGACTCACTTGAAGATAAGGCAATTCGCGTGCTTGAGCAGCAGTAATTGGACTGAATGCTCTTCCATCACGTATAGCGCCTCGAATCTCTTCCTTGAGCTTCCGGTAAACCCGGGGAGACGACATGAGGTAGAATAGAGTCATCCGGATTGCCGCTGCTGTGGTGTCGGACCCTGCGACAAACATGAAAAGTGTCTCCGACTGGGCGTTGCCTTCTGATAGCCCGTGGACTTTAAATGAGCTCTAAGTGCAAAAGACATCAATGCTCGTTCCACAACATGTCAGACATGGGAAGTTGAGGCGCTTTGACGTACCAGCATATCTGTCTTCTCTGTTTGGTCTTGACTATAGCGCTGTCGGACATTGTCATTCGTAACTCTGAGATGGATGGGTTAGCAATGAGTTCCAGAAATCTACCTGACTATTGGGGAGGAATATCACTTACTTCATCAGCGGTCCAATACCGTGATCATCGGTCTCTCGTGGCCCAAAGTATTTGAGAAAAGTGGTCGAGTACATTATCGCTCTGATCCACGGAACATCACTCGTCAGCGCCATCAACGGCATATGCTCGTCTAACCCCTCATAGAATCTATATGGATCAGAGTCAGAAGCGCAGCAACCAAATTCTGTCCCGAGCGCTACTTTAGAAATGACATCGAGGGTGAAATACGACAAGACGTTGAGGAGTGGCAGTGTGCGGAATACACCAGACGCAGGCTCTGACAGGTAGCGACGGCGAATCAAGGATACAAGGCCGCTGACCTGCTGGTCGACAGCGCCCTCAAGATTAGGTGTGTCACGACCACTATACGCAGGGGCCAGCCTTGCTTTCGCACGATCATGTTGCTTTGGATCTCTCACCGCGAACATAGTCTCATGATACGGATTGAAGCGCACGCCGTCGACCCAAGATGATTTGCCATATGAGCTCTTAGTAGCTGACATGCGCTTGACGAGCTCAACATCTGGAGTGAGCAGGACCTCCGGCCCGATTCTGACAAGTGAGCCGTATTTCTCATCGAGAGCGACGAATACCTGATGTTGTTTACCGCTGTAGGCAGTCCGGCCGATCCATATGTAGCTGAGTCCTGCGAACCAGGGGCCTGGGACATGGCGGAGGCGATACCATGCGAGAAAGGTTGTGCTGAGCCACCAGGATGAGAGTAAGCAAAAGGCCGCTATGCAGATGCCACTGGAAGTTGATAAGTCTGATAGATAAGATAAAGTCATCGCTATTAGTTGTGCGTTCCTATTCAATGGTGACTTGGGGCGTAGAGTTGAGAAAGGATGGAGGATTGACCAGGATCACAATTGGGTTTCTGACGTATTAATACACACAAATCACTCTGTGAGTCTACATACAATCTCTCTTGCATTCCAAACGGAATTTGTCTTGACACTTCTTTCGCTTTGCATTTAGCCGGTTGCCAGCCATATCTACCTTTCCAACCGCACGCATATGCAGTTGCTTTGTCACGCTTATGCGTTACATTGCAGATTGGCATGAATACGACCCTATTTAGCAGCCAAGAGCCAATGATTGACCTCTCATTTATCATGTCCGTTTGCGAGCGTATCACTTGACCTTTTGTCTCTTCTGGGTCTGCAGGTAAGAAAGTCACATGCTCTGCATGCATATATCAACGTCATGCATCCCGGAGTAAAACCCGGAAAAGAACTTCCTGGTGGGAGTTACTCAAGCCAATTCGACGTAGAAGGCCTCAAAATGAAATACTGCAGCTTGAGATGCAATATGCTGTGCTTGTAGCATTGGCAGCGGATTTCTATGATCACTGCGCTCAGTTTGCTTCCTGTCTGGTTCCCAACTGGGATAATGAGGTACTAGGATGTCTTGAAAAGGAAGGCTCTATATATTCTAGCGAAGATCAGTGACCAGTGATTGTATGCTGAGGCAAAGGTATGCATATTCTCGACCTCTTGTGGCAAATGATCTTCCTGTCATTTGATTGTCAGGATAATATTATCCGTAAGCAGCAAATATTCAACTTGCAAATCAACCCCACCAAGCGAAGCCCCTAACGTCGTATGTTCTCTGCGTACCTTGCTGTATACTTCCTTATCTCCACGGATGTGCGCCCTCGGTGGGCAAAAAAACAACGAACCTTGAAGGAGGTGTTAAAATAAACTCTATAAAGGTTATCCTAAGCTTTGGCTATATTACCTAAGTCTTTTTATTATTTAGGGTCCAGATCCTGCGTTTTCCTTCCTCCCCTAGGTGCGCATATTGGTGGATGTCATGGGCACTCTCGATCCTATGGACCATCACTCTCATTGATCTTCACTATATCTATGTTGCGGGGAACAGAGAGTCGGTCCGTGCTGTCATAGCACGAGATGAAAGGCACAATATTCTGGAGATGCTCGGCTGAGTTTTACCGGATACTGAGGTAGTATCTCCGACAGATTTGGCTGCGAGTATCTCCATCTGAAGTGCCAGTTATTTGCGAGTCCCGCAGGTTGCGCACCAATCACGGTCGTCTCTCCCGTCACTAGGTTCTCTCTGCTGGAATAAGCTCACAGCCACAAATCTCAACTGCAAATAACACTTCTAGCCCACAACTTAGACATCGATACTACGATGACTGACCAATGGCTACAGCATAAAGCTGATATGATAAGAACTTAAATTATGACTCCTTAGCCGGCCTTGGAGGCGTCTCTCCCGTCACTATCCGCGCATTGGAGAACGTTGTAGCCTTATGGCTCGGAGCATTTGTAAAGCAGAGCTTGCTAAACGAGCCTTAATTTAGCATAACGCACGGTCGGCCCAAGCTCGATCCATACGAACG